>JAWVMQ010000102.1:0-19973 GCA_036321185.1 Trypanosoma lewisi | reverse complement strand
ATATATATTGTAATTTTAATAATATATGCTAAACTTTTAAGAATTTTGTTTAATTTTTTTGATTGAATTTATGTTATTAGTATTAGTTTTTTAATGGATTTTTGTTAATGTAGACTTTGATGATATTTTGAAATTTTGAGGATTTTTGTTTAATTTATTTTAATTGGATTTATATGTTATAAGTATTTAGATTTTAATGGTTTTTGTTAGCACATATTATAATTTTGATGATATTTTGAAATTTTGGAGATTTTTGTTTAGTTTTTTTAATTGGATTTATATGTTTAAGTATTAGTTTTTTTATGGATTTTGTTAACACACATTGTAATTTCGATGATAATTTGGAATTTAAGAATTTTTGTTTAATTTGTTTTATTTTGGATTTATATATTATACATGTTTGATAGGTTTTATTGTTATATATATGATGTGATTTTGATAATATTTTAAGATTTTGGGGATTTCTGTTTAATAGATTTTAATGGATTTGGCTTTAACGGTTTTAGTTAGTGGTGATGGTGTGTAAATTCAATAATATTTTACCTTGTACGTTACAATTCGGTGTTTTAAAAGATTTTTGTTATATTTTGTGTCTACTCGTGTGATATATTTTAAATGAGTTTAATAATACGTTTTATGTTGGATATCTGCTTTTAATCAACCTTTGTGTAATTAGTGTTTTAATGGATTTTATTTGAAAATTAAATTATTAAAATAGGAAATTTGAAACTATTAGATTTGTTTAATTTTTTGTTTGATATAATATAATACATATACATATACATATTAGTATATATGTTTGAATGTTTTGTGTTTTTTTTTGATATGTTTTGATTTTAATTTTAAAATAGTTTGATATATACATAATTTTTGCATATAATTTTTTTTTTTAAAAAATTTTTTTATTGTTTTGATTTTTACGTTTTAATTGTTTGATGTAGTATACAAAATTTCTTTAGATTTAAATTTAACTTTGTAATAATTATCCTTTTTACTTTATATGTCCTAAATAAGTTTTTTATAATTTATAAATCATCTTAGAATTCTTTTTTGGATGATGTGATAAATAAATAAATATATAAATAATATTAGAAGTTTATCTAAATATTTTTTCATTTTAGATTTTAATTTTGGGATATACCATGTTTACATGATTTACTCTTTTTGTTTTTTATATATAGAATTGACATTTATATTTCAATAAACTAAATTATATTAGTGTTTTTTATTTTTACAACTAGATAATTTATATTATTGACACTTATATATTATTTATATATATATTAGTCATAGTATGCAAAAAAATAGACAATATTTCATGTTATATCTAAAATATATAACAAAATTTCATATAAACAACGATACATAAATAGTTAAGCATATAAAATATCAACAACAAAATATAGCAAACACACAAATTGTGACAATTATTATTGTTATTCTTCAAAATAACATGATACAGTCTACATTAAAAAAATAAAAAAATATGCAGCCATAATACAAAAATGCTGACATAATTATTATAAATATTGCAAATATTGCTATATCAAAAAAATTGTAAAAATATAAATAAAATACCCAAAATGTGCAATTACTTGCGAATATGAATATGTATAAAAAATCTAATATGAAAAATATAGTTATAAAACACATATAAACACAAATTAGACAATATACAAGACAACATTCAAAATCAAATAATAAAAATAAGCAATCGACTAAACAGAAACATTTAAAAACATAAAATAAAAAAAATAATAAAAAGTAATTGTATATTATTGTAAAAAATATAAATATTATACTTATAAATACAAATTCCACTATATTATGGAATGACACTAATAATAATATTGCTAATAATAAGTCTTTACAATAAAACCCACATAAAAATCATATTGAACATGAATTTAAAATTGCAAATATAAGCAATAACCTAGCTAATACACAACCACAAAAATATAGAAAAAAATAACAACGTATATCTTGTAAACCAAAGAAAAAGTGGATTCATACACCCATGACTATAAAAAGGGTAGCTTTATAAAACATATGATAACAAAAAAATAAACAACCAACATATAAATCCAAGCAAATACAGCAAAATAATGAAAAACTTATTTGACATATTGTACTAAAAGCTATATAACGTTTCGCATCAAAATTATAAAAAACACATAAACTCATTAATACTATTATTAAAGTTGATCACAAAAGTATGTTATAAAAATAACTAAATCAAAAATCAAAACATCAATATATAAAAGAAACTAATATTATTCCACACACTACCAAAGTAGCTGCATGTATTAATGCTGAAACTGGGATTGGTCCTTCCATTGCGTCTGGTAATCAAATATGCAATCCAAACTGTGTACTTTTTGTGAAAGCACAACATGTTAATATTCATATGGAAAAGCATATATAATAATAATCTACACATAAAAAATTTATATAATGGAAGGTTATTACACAAAAACCATTCATAGATAATATTATAGAAAATGTTGATATTAATAAAATATCTCCTATTTTACTGATAAAAAAAGCTTTAAAACCAAATTTTAGTGCATAATATCGAAATCAAAAATATGATATAAGAAAATATGAAAATAAACCTAATAATTCTCAACCACAATATGCTGTTAAAAAATCATAAGATAATATAAAAAAATTCATGCATATTACAAATAATCAAAATATATTTAAAAAACGTCCCAAAAAAATGTCAAAGTACATGTAATAGAATGAATAAAACAATATAAAACAAAATACCAGATCTATGAGTAATAGAATGAATAAATAAAAGCCTGTACATGAAAAAGTTAAACATACAAAACAAAAGTCTAGCATTAGTATTACACAGAAATCGTAATAGCAATACCCATATAGGCATACTGACAATATATAAAATGTAAACATAATACATAATGCTACAGATACTACCAATACTGTTGTTACTCAAAAACTCAAAAAGTGCCTTCCTAAAAGTAAACTTCCCGATATAAAACCAAATAAAAAAAATAATATAAAAAAAACTAAAAACATCTATCATTTACACCCACCAATTTACTTACTACGATGTAAAATTCTTTATCAAAAACAAAAGGGTTCTCCCCCACAATAAAATCTTTTTGAACTGCTCCCCCCAACGCCCCCCTTTTAATCCAAGAAGCTTCACCGTCGGTTCCGGACTGGGTTCAAAGTGGGCTCTTTCTCCCAAACAAAAGTAAACCCAAAAACTTAAAAAAATCCTCGCCTTTTTATTTATTTTGATTCATAAAGATATAGGGAAAAAGGTTAGGGGGCAGAGCGGGGGGCATTTGGGGAGAAGAATCACGGGTTTTAAATCAAGAAGGATTGGAGAAGAACCAAGGGTTAGTATGTTGTGTGTTTTGGGAGAGGGTTTTTTTAGTTTATTTTAAGGGAAGGGTTGGGGAGATTGACCATTTTGGTAGTTTTGGAGTAGTAGGTTTTTAGAGGGTATTTTGTTAGATTTGTTAGAAATTAAAATAATAAATATATGACGTAATAGAATATTGTGACTAAAAATGATGTTAAAATATAAAAATATATATCATTTATAGTTAAATCTAGTCTTAAATACTTATCTAATCACACAAAAGAATAAAAGCTTAAACACATATAGATGTATAAGGAAGATATAAACACTGATAATGAAACAACATAAAAACATATTATATATATGTATGACACTGAAATCAAACCGTATAGTATAAAAATGTCAACATAAAATAATAACATAAAAGGAAAGTCTATATTAAATAAGAAAAGACCTAAGAAAAGGGAACTTCATACACTAATTCCAAAAAATGAGATCATTAAAAGAAATATTCTCACACCATAGTTGTCGTACATGTAGCCTATAATTATAAACATAAATGATGAACTTAATATATGTGCCAAATTACACATTATTAGTAATCCTATAAACAAAAGATCATTATGTCATAACAATATTAATCCTATACCTGTATGGATTATTGACCAATGTGCTACTATTTTTTTGTAATCAGACAAAAATAATAATAATATTGATAAAAATGTTATACCTAATATTATTATACTATCTATAAATCCCAGAAATCATAATGAAACATTATTAAATGAAATAAATAAAAATTTAAACATTCCAAAAAAACCTATTTTTAGTACTACACTTGCTAATAAAACACTCATTTCTGTATTTACTTCCACATGCATTTCTGGTAATCATATATGTAAAGGTCATATCGGATACTTTATTGCGAACATTATGAACAATAGAATCCAAATGAAAATTGCTATGTAAACACTATCAAAAAAACATATATCTAAAAATGATTGTAAATTTAATATATTGAAATGAGATATTATTATTATACATACTGTTATACATAATATTGAACTTATAGAACTGAATATAATCAAATAAAATATTGCGAATATAAACCTATTATTAAAATTAAAAAATAAACTTATAAAGCATATTGGGAAAAAAAGACTTTCAAATAATACCATGAAAAACATAAAATCCTCTACTAATATTATAAATGATACATCAATATATATAAACAAAAATGTTAATGATAGATAAAAGAATTTTATGTAAGACACACATTTTTTAGATAGCAAAAATGTTAGGAAATATAACACAAGCCCCATTAGAAATATAAATCAAAGTGATATGTGGTTAATATATAAATTTATGTATATATAATTTATATCAATTGCAAAACAAAAACTATAATTTATATATATATATATTATGGATGATATTAATATTATAAAATTTATAAATACCAACATTAATTTTAACATTTAATTATTTTAACCTAATTTTATCTTTACATTTTGATTGATACTGTATTGTTATAAAGATATATATTTGTTTTTTAAAAACTAGGTTTAATTTTTTGGCTTTTATTTTAGTTTTTGGTAGGATTTTTGATAGAGGATTTTTAAGAGAGGGGAAGGAGAGGAATGGAGGGGGTTGGAGGGTTGGGGAAGAAGGTTTCGAAATGATGGGGAGGTTTTTTTTTTTGTGGGGGAAGTGGAGGAAAGTGGGGTTTTTTTTTGTTGGGTTGGGGGTGATTTGTGGGGGAGGGGGGTTTTTGGGAATGATAAAGCGGGAAAATTAGTTTAAGTTGATAAGAGAGTTTTAATGGTGTTATATTTAATTATGTCTTTTATATGTCTTGTTTGTTTAAGTGTATCACATAAAATGATTGGGATTTGTTATCTTTTAGTGGCGATTTTATGTGGGTTTGTTGGATATGTGTACTCATTGTTTATTAGACTAGAACTTGCATTAGTAGGATGCGGTGTACTATTTGGAGATTATCAATTTTATAATGTGATTATTACTGCACATGGACTTATTATGGTATTTGCATTTATCATGCCTGTTGTGCTAGGTGGACTAGTTAACTACTTTGCACCTGTCATGGTTGGATTTCCTGATATGGTATTTCCTAGATTAAATAATATGAGTTTTTGGATGTTTATGGGGGGGTTTGGGTGTTTAGTTAGCGGATTTTTGACTGAAGAGGGAATGGGGGTTGGTTGGACGTTATATCCCACATTGATTTGTGTTGATTTTCACTCCAGTTTAGCTTGTGATTTTGTTATTTTTTCTGTACATTTTTTAGGTATATCTAGTATTTTGAACTCTATTAATGTGATTGGAACTATTTTTTGTTGTAGAAGAAAATACTTTAGTTTTTTTATTTGAACGTTATTTATTTGGGGTGTTTTAGTTACATCTGTCTTGTTAATTATAACTCTACCCGTTTTAGCTGGTGGTGTTACACTACTTTTGTGTGATAGAAACTTTAATACATCATTTTATGATGTTGTGGGAGGGGGTGATTTAGTTTTATTTCAACATTTATTTTGGTTTTTTGGACACCCTGAAGTTTATATTATTATTATGCCTGTATTTGGATTAGTGTCTACAATTGTCGAGGTTGTTGGTTTTAGATGTGTGTTTAGTGCTGTTGCTATGATTTACTCTATGCTGCTTATAGGTATTTTAGGATTTTTTGTGTGAGCACATCATATGTTTGTAGTTGGTATGGATGTTGACACCAGGACGTATTTTGGTACAGTTACAGTTTTGATTGGATTACCAACATGTATTAAATTGTTTAATTGGTTATACAGTTTTTTATACACTGACTTATGTATATGCTTCGAGATTTACTTCGTTTATATGTTTGTGATTATGTTTTTACTTGGTGGAGTTACAGGTTTATTTTTATCGAATGTTGGACTTGATATTTTATTACATGATACTTACTTTGTTGTAGCACACTTTCATTATGTTTTGTCGTTAGGGGCTACTATAGGATTTTTTGGAGGTTTTATACATTTTTTGATGAAATGGCTACCTATTGAACTTTATTTATTCTGAGAATTTTTTTTTATTTGGTGTCTATGGTGTGGATCCAATATGGTATTTTTTCCATTACATAGTTGTGGTATGTTTGGTTTTCCGAGAAGGATTTCTGATTATCCAATTAGTTTCTTATATTGAAGTTCGTTTACATTATATGGTATGATTCTTATAGCATTTTTAGTTTTATTTTGCTGTTGTTTATTTAGTGTTTTATTTTTTTGAGATTACTGTTTATTTTTTGTTAATTTATACGTATATAGTTTATTTTGTTTTTTTTATTTTTATTCATGGTTACCTTGTGTAATGGCATTATATTTACTTGTAGTAGACTTTACACATATTATATTAGATTATTTATTATTAATTCTTTGTTTTTGCTTTGTTTTCTTTATATATTTTTGACATTCATTATTTTTGTTTTTTTACATATAAATAGATGTTAATTGTGTTAAATAAAATTGCTGTACTTGGAAATAAAATAAATTAAATACTTGTATATCATAATTAAATAATGAACCAAATATATCAAAAAATAATGATAAAAACATAAAGTCTTTAAGAAAAAAACTAAAAAAACTTATTATAAATAGTATTAATATGAAAACAAATATAAAAAATATATCAAAATATATAAATTTAAAGAATATTAATACAGATGGCATTAAAACAAAACAACTTCTACAATGGATTACATATAATCAATACAAGTAATTTATTAGAGGAGTTACTAGACCATATATCATAAATATAAAACCAAAAAAAAGACTTATTACCATATATAATATAAGGAATATAAGACCTAGTGTATATATAAAACAATAAAATCCATATATATAATTTGAAATAAAATTTGCATATAAAATTAAAAAACATACAAAATCTACATAGTTCATATCACATAGTGTTAACGAGATAAAAATGTCAAAATTAAAAAACAAAAAATCTAAAATTACAATAAATAAACAACGTATTACAAAAAATATAAAACAAAAAAGAAAATATATTATGAAATAAAATAAACAAAATAAGTAAGAACAAAATATGATATTGAATAAATAAAATAATCCAAAAAAATTGTATGTGTAGCATGAAAAACTTACGAAATCAAAAAATATATAAAATATTATGAATGTAAAAAACTCTAAATAGTATAGTATATAATTTATGCCAAAGGCAAAAAAAAAACATATAAAATTATAGAGTATATAGATATAAAATATATAATATCCAGTGTACAACATAGATAAGGCGTATGATCCAAAAAACGTTATAAATAACAATACAAATACAAAACTAAAAAAAATTCGTATAAAAAAACCCAAAATAAATATAAATATAAACGTTATACATACTACAAAATCAAAAACAAAATCATATAATATGAAATCCAAGTCGAATCACCATAATATAAAGTCATACGTTCTAACACATAACAAATCAAAAATTCGACTCAATCAAAACTTCTTAAATCCCCATTTATTGTAGATTACACACCATTCATCTATATAAAACATATTACTACTGGCATAAATCCATGTAACACACCACATAATTCACTACACTGACCATAAATTGTTGCATTATTAGATGCAAATAGAATTACCTCATTACACCTTCCTGGTTCTCTACTTTTATACCTAAACTAGGCAGCGTAAATGAATGGATGACATCTACTGCGGACACCCACAACTTGTATATAACTAAACTTAGTAATGTAAGCACATGGTTACACTGTAATAAACGCATATCTCCCACTAAATAGTCACTTTCTAATATTAAATTACTAAATATAGTTGTCTCACCAAATAAAAAATATACCCAATATCACTGGAAACCTACAACCTTACATAAGTCAAAGCTTACAAAATTCAAACAACCAAAATATAATAACAAACATAGTCGCAACAATAAACACATAATAAACATTACCCCTATAACAAATCAATAAGTATCTATAAATTTTGATGATATGAAATCTCATGTACAATATACACCATTCACCTTAGTTACAAATAAAATTGTAGATAATAATAATGCTGTTATTCAGATACATATAAAAGCGACAAAAGATAATAAGACTATAATTGAATCTATTAAAAATATCATTCAAAAAGTTAGTATGTAACTCATGTTAATACATTTTGATATTATTATTATTATTATTATTTTTATTCTAGTTTTATTAGTCTTATCTGGTTTTGTTAGTTTATGTGAACGAAAGGTTTTGGCTATTGTACAACTTCGGATTGGACCTGCGCTTTTTTTATTTGGTTTACTAACACCTATTACTGATGGAATTAAACTTTTTCTTAAATTTGTGTTATTTGTTATTAGTTTTGATGTTTTTTACTTATTAATAGCTATGACAATTACATTATTCTGTATATTTTTTCCTTGATTTTTTTTTCCGCTAGGCTTCCTCATTTTATTCGACAAAGGGTTCTCTATTTTGATTTTACTAGGGGTACATTTAGTGTGTAATGTGTTTAGTGTATTTTTAGTAGGTTGCTTCTTGTTTTCTAGTTGCTTTGTTTATCTCGCAGCCATGCGCACACTTTTCTTTGGTATTATTTCTGAAAGTTCCTTATTGATTTTATTTTATTCAATTTATTTGTTAGACTTTTTTAGTTTTTTTGGTATCAAAGACATATGTGTTGGTCAACTAAATTTATATAATTGTTTTTACTTAGGAGGTTTGTTTATTGGCATATTTTGGATAGGGTTACTTGCAGATGGATTAAGATTGCCTTTTGATTATATGGAATGTGAAAGTGAATTAGTCGCAGGATTAATAACAGAACTATCAGGAACTTTTTTTGTTATTTACTCTGTTTTAGAAATTAGTCATTTACTTTTATGTACTATCTTATTTTCAAGTTTATGTTTTGGTGGTTTATTTGTTTGTTTTAAATCTATTTTAATAGTAGCTTTGTTTTTTTTAATACCAAGAGTTATCTGTTTTAGATTAAAAATTACTACCGCACAAACCTTTATTTTAGTATTTCTTTTTGTTATGGGTTTTCTTGTCTTTTTACTATTAGCCCTATCAAAAGCGATTTGTTTACTTCTTTAATAATAAAATATATGTGTGTATATTAATAACGAAAACTTCTCCTAAAACGCCCTTCTGTCCCTCAAAAAATCCTAAACTTCCTCTCTCCTTCCCAATAAAACCTCAAACTGTCCCCAAAACAAATTCCAAAAAAAATCCTTTTTTGTTTTTATATTTCCTTCACATTTTTGTTTTTTTGATATTTTATAGTTTTGTTATCTTATGTGACTACGTTAATATATCACTAATAACATTTGATTTATTTTGATTAACACTCATTAATTTATTCATTCTTTTGTTTATGGATTCATATGTATGCTTTATCTTTTTAGTCTTATTTTTATGCTGTTTTATTTTAATGTTTTGTTTTCTCACATTTGATACCAGATTTCTTTTTATGATAATTATTATTCAATATATTGTTATATTCCTATTCCTTTTTATAACACATATAATTTTTATATCAATATTATTTGAAGTTTTTAGCCTTTTACTCTTCTTACTTTTAATTTCTAGTCGTTTTGGATATAAGATATTAATTTTGTGGTATTATTACATGATTAACTTGATTAATTTTATACTACTTTTTTTGTTATTATATTACTTAATTTTACACTTTTGTTTTTATTTATGTGACTTTTGTTTTTTGGTTTTTGATGAAGAGTGAATGGGTGTTTTATGCTTATTTTATACATTACTAGTTCTATTTAAATTATATCTTGCGTTTTTAATTTTATTTATGGAACAACTTTATATACGATTAGGAATTTTTATCTTTATTTATATGCTTACCTTTTATGTTTTATTCTGTTTTGTACTTATAATTATTCTGATATGTTTTATTTATTTTTATATTTTACTTATAAAATTAGTACTTATACAATCATGTAGTTGCGTGCTAATTGGTCTAAATAGTTTTGCTATTGTGAGTTTGCTTTTTGTACTTAGTGTTAATAATTTTTGTTTTTTATTTTTGATATTTATATCAACTAAAAATTATATTTTTTATTTATATTTAAATTTTCATTTGATTTATAGTATAAGTTTGTGTGTTTTAATGATTTTATACTACTTTTTTGTTATATATAATATGTTTGATATTAAATACAATGAGAATTATTTTCTTATTAACTTTATTTTTTTTTCGTTTTTTAATAATTTTATACTTAGTATTATGTTGGCATGCTTATTTTTATGTATTGGTGCAATTCCTATTGTATTCGGATTTTTCTTAAAAGTGTTTTGTTTACTACTACAATTAAGCTATTTAGGTATATGTGTTATATTCTTCTTAATTTTATGACTTATTGTAATTTATATTTTTTATTTTAGACTTATAGTTAATATTTTTATTTTTTCTTATCAGTTTATTGGTTTTTGAGTAATTAGATTACAATTATTATGTCTTAATAATTTATTTTTTTTTTGTTGTTGTCTTTTTTATATAGGTTTTTTTGATATTATTAACTTATTTGATTTGATTTTATAAATTTAACACAAAACTGAACTAAAACCTCCCCCTTTCCAAACCTCCCTCTCCTTTCTTGTTCTTTCTCCTAAGCTCGGCAAAGGCCTCTTTTCCAAATTCCCCCCTTCCATTCCCTCTCAAAAATCCTACTCAATGGGATGTCTTCAAACCAAGCTGTTGCCCAAAAGCCTGCTTCTCCCCGATCTCCATCAATTCCCCTAACACTTTTTCCCCCTTGCTATTCCTCATCTAACTTCAAATAAGTTCAAAAATATCATCCTTCTTCCTCCCCCTCTCCCCAATTTCTCCCTCTTCTTCAATTTCCTCTCCTGATCCCCTTCTCTAAAATCCGTCCAAACTCCTCATATATATTGATTAATACTTCTCTTTGATTTTGATTTTTTTAATCTAATCTACACACAATTAATAAAAATATTAATAATACCCAATATTGTAATTCCATTCATATTGGATAAGCTAAAACTACATATAAAGCTAAAAAACCACTCATTCAAATACTATAAAATAATATTAATGAATATGTTAATCATAATAATGAACTTCTACAATAAACAAATCACAATATACAATTTAATATAAACAAAAACAATGCAAACAATAAAATAACCATTAAAAACAATCCCATAAATTTATCTGGAACTGCTTTTAAAAAACCAAATAAAAATAAAAAAAATCATTCTGGCAAAATCTTATCAGATGTTTTAAGTGTATCCACTATAACTCAGGACTCTTCATGAAATACAAAATATCAATTTATAAATATTATATACATCATACAAAATAAAATCAAAAAAGCTAAAAACATATCCCTCAAATAAAATCACATACAAAAGCATAACCGTTCACAATAAAATGCAAACCTATCACAAAACGCATCTGAACTCATAAAATAGTGTAAACAAAATAAATGTAAAAACAATACCAAAATTAAAACAAATGGTAATAACACATGTAATACATGTAGTTTCAGTAATGTAAAATCGTTTATAAATTCACTACCTCATATTCAGTAACATAATCACTGACCTAAAATTGGAACTGTTGCTATAATATTACTAAATACAGTTAAACCTCAATAAGACATCATCGTACATGGTAACACATAACCTATGAATGCAATTACTATTATGAAAACAAATAGAATAAATCCTACAAATCACACCATTATATGAGTATCAAATAATATTACAAGAACAATGCACTTAAAAATATGTACATATAATAAAAAATATAATAATGATGTAAAACATATATGTACACTACGCACTACAAAACCTAAATCAAAATCCCACAAAAATAACACAAAATATCAATTGGCACATATAAAACAACTAAAAAAAAGTCATGCTAAACAAACACCACATATAATCTGTAATGCTATAAAAAAACCTAAACTAAATCCTACTCCATAAATTCTGTACAAACAACCTGACATTAAAAGACCCTTTCTTTTTTCTCCGCTTTTTATTTTTAAATGTAGTATTTTTATTTTAGCTATTCTACTCCTAAAACTCAAACCCTTAAAATCTTAAAAAAACAACCATTTCAATTCCCCTCTCACTCTCTCTCGCCTCCCAAAATCCTGTCTTAAACCCTCCCGTGTTCCTCCTTTCGACCAAAACTCCTTCCCCAAATGTGTTGCATTCAAATTCTGCCCCCCCTTAAAACGTCTCTGTTTCCCAACTTGAAAATTTCCCCCCCCTCTCCTCCCAAAAAAACCCCTCCAAAACCCTTCCCCAAACTCTAAAATTGTTTTTCCTTTTCCTCCTCCCTTCAACCTCCTCTGGTCCAAAAGCTAAATCCCTCCCCCCCGGTTGCCTCCTTCCAATCCTCTCTTTGAAGATCAAAACGTCCCTCTCCCGTTCCCTCTTCCCCCTCCCCTAAAACAATCTCCCCTCAAAACTTCCTCCTCTCCTCCAAAATCTGGCGGGTGTCCCCCAAAAATCCCCTTCCAAAAAGCCTATTTTTTTCTTTCCATTTTTATATATTTCTTATTGTTTTACTTGATATATGTTTTAATATTATTATAATAATAAAATACTTAACAAATCGATCTCGGTCCCCTCAAATTTCACTCGAAAGCCTTCTGTCCCCGTCCTCTTCAAATAAAATGTTCCGCCCGTCGCCGGGAAAAAAAAACTCCAACCCAAACTCCAAATCTCCCAACTTGGGGTGTTCCGCAAAGCTAAAAAAGAAATTCCAGGTCCCTCCCTTTCTTTGGTTTAAAACTGGTTCAAAAATCCTTTTCCCCCCAAAAACCCCCTTGAAAACTTCAAAAAAATCCCTCTCGCAAAAATTCCCGTTCGAGTCCGCTCCCAAAATTCCTTCTCCTATAAAACCTCAAAAATCCTTCGAAGAACATCTCCCCTCCTTGCGGGTCCCCTCCTAAAATTCACAAATCTCAAATCCGCCCCGCCGTTCCGAAATTCCCCAACCTCAAAAAATCTCCTTCCTGTTTAACCTTTTCCCCCTCTCAAGTCCCTCCTAAAAAACCTGCTCGCCCCCAAAATAAAATCCGTCTCCTTATCACGAAATTCCTCTGTCTCCGGAGTCCCTTCCCCTAAAACTGTTCCCCCTTCTCGAAAAGGTCTCTCTTTCGCTTGCCCGTTGCCCCCGCCTTCTCCAATGCCTGTTCTTCCCCAAAATCTTCTAAATCTATCGAATTGGTAGACACTGTTCTATTGACTTATATTCACATAACTTTTCTGTGCCACGATGTAAAATCCTTTCAAAAATCAATAAATCTTATCCCAACAATTCCCCCCCTGTGCTGAAAACGGGTAAAAGCTGTGAAGCCTGTAACGGTTTGTCCCTCTTATTCTTATGCTTCATCATGTAGTCGGTTTTTGTATATATTTATACTTTTTGTTTATTTTAAAAATAAAAATAGATGTTTATTTATAATTATTTTGTGTTTTGGCGATTTAGGGATAATAATAGGATTTTTTTTTTTGATGTACTTGTTTATTATATTGATAAATACAATATGATTTTTTTTTGCTTAAATGGGATATTACTTTGATTAAACGTATTACATATAAATATTATTTTGATAAAATATTCCTTTTTAATCTTATTAAATAATATAGAATATTTAATTATTTTCATTTTAAAAAACTTAATAAAAATAAGAGAAAAAGAGATTGCGGGGGATTTTTGATTTTGGGGAGAGGTTTGGGGGTAGAGGAGGTAGGAGATTTGGATTTTAGTTTTGGGTTTTGATTTGTGGATTAGGAGAGGGTTTTTTTTTGGCGAGGGATTTTAGGGGTTTTGGCGGGGTTTTTAGTGGGGGAGAGGGGGAACATTATTTTGATGTTTTTTATTTGTTTCTTTTTGGAAGGATTTTGGGTTATGTTTGGAAGAGACATCCGGGGAGAGGGGGAAAGACCTTTTCGTTATTTTGTGTTTTATTGTGGGGAAGAGAGGATTTGATTTAGATTTTTTGACGACAAGAGGGCAACCTTTTAAAGTTTTTAAATTATGGTTTTAGGTTTAATTTGTAGTTGTTGTACATAATCTAAAACATCAACATAAAAAACAAAACCTCCAACCCCTCCCCTTCTCTCCCCCTTAATTGGAAAAAAAGCGCAAAAACTTCATGGCCCCCCTCCTGAAAATGTGTTGGCATCGAAAAGTCGGGCCTGCTCCCCTTCCAAGGACAAAAGGAAAAATACTTTGTTAAAAACTCCGCCGATGACCCCCTCCCCACCCGAAAAAAAAACTCTTGCCCTGGGGCTCTCCTCGCGCTCCGTTCTCCCTCAAAAATCGCTGAAAAAATTCCCGAACCTCTCTTGTTTTCTGGGAAAAAAATAACCGATCCCCCCTTCCAAAAACTCCTTTTATTTGTCAAAATAGTTTTACTTTTATAAATTTTAAAAAAATACATTTTTATAAATATATTAATTACTGCACGTTATTTTTATTATAAAAATTGGTGGGCAACAATACCTTTTTAATTTATTGTTTTATCTAAATTTTAATATTTTATATAAATAATAAATTTTGATTATAAAATTTACAATTTCAATATTAAAGCCTTATCATGGTGTCAAAATTATGGAGTGTTTTTATGTAAAATATGTGAATAAATATAATATAATATAATGTATAATTACTATAATTTTATATTTGCATATACCGTACGGTGTTTAAAAACAAATAAAGGCAACAATGATTTTTTTTTGGTTAAAATTTGGTATTAACAATTTTATTTGATAAATGTATAATATTTAAAAGCATAGAAATTACCGCAACGGCTGGCATCCATTTCTGACTAATAATTTAATGTAATTTATTATTATTATTATATAATAGATTTTACAAATATTTCCACACCCATTTTATAGCATTAACAAACACATCTAATCAAAATTATAAATTATTATTATCTATTCCTAAAATTTATTATACCTTTTTAAATTAAATAAACTAAAATAAAAAATTAAAACTTTTAAAAAAATTAATATGAATAATAACAACAGACTCTAGTTTACAAATAAACATTAATAGAGGTAAATTATGTGTTTGATATCAAACAATCAATCCTTGCGTACTAATATTACTTTTTACAATTTATAATAATTAAATATATAAACAAATCTGCTTTACAACGATTTTAACCCAACTAACGAATTGTATTTTTGATGAACAATCAATTTGATTTTAACAATAAGTAGACGATGAAACACATTTAGTTTTAATGCTTGTTAACCTGCTCGGACCTTTTATTATTTCAATAATTATAGTTCTTATGCTATATAAATAGATATAGTATTGCCCCAATCAAACATACAATTATGTATTTTGTCATTAACATTCTCTTTGTAAAGGAGAGTAGGACTTGCCCTATTTTAATTATTTAATTTTTATTAAAATTTTTATTTTATTTCATAATTTATTTAATTTGTTTTAATTTAAAAAATTTCTATGGAACACTTTAATAATTAGTTAACAAATTACTATGCTACTTTGAAAGTATAAATTGAGGATTGTATTTTTAAAATAGAATTATTGATTTATAAATATATATACAAGAATAATCTTAAATATTTTTCTTAGACAAACGCATTTAATAAACGCATTTAAAATACGACAATTTTATTAACAATATATTTATATTTTTATAAACATTATTTTATAATAATACTTATAGTTTTGATATAGGTTACTTTTAATTAAACAAATATTAAATATTAAATTTTAAATATTAATTGCGATTATTTGCTTACTGAATTTATTTTACTTGTTAAAAAGATAAATTACAAATTATGTATGTAATGTTAATGTTCAAATAAATCTGCATAATTTTAAATATTTATATCAGTTGAATAGTTTAATTTTTAAATACTTCATAATATTCCTTTTGTAAATTTGAATATTTATTTATTAATTTAGATAAAATAATCTTACTATTTTTACTTGGTACATATATAACAACTGTGCCTTCTATAGTTAAATATTTAAACATCAAACAAAAAATATTAAACTACACATCACAGTTCAATAAACTTTAAAATTATAATTTACAATGGTAATACTTAAATATTTATCTAAATATAAAACAACAAATTTAACATTTAAATATAATACATATATTAATTATACAATACAAATAATAATATATATATACAAAATTTAAATAACTTTTAATACTAACAAAAAGTTAACTTCATTATTATAAATTTAAATAAATTTGATATCAACGGATGAAATTATTATTTGATTTTTTTTTTTGTTTGGCGACGATAAAGAGTAAGTATTCGAGACTTCAATATTTATTCATATAAAACAATGTAAAACATATTAAATATCAAAACTAATTTCAAATTATTATTCGATTTCTCCAAAGTAGTCCTTTTATTTTATTTTATTTTATTTTTTAAAATAAACTAATCAATTTTATTGTTTGCTTTTGGATAACTAAGTAAATATATATTTATATATAACAATGTAAAATAATTGAATATCGAAACTATTTTCAAATTATGATTCGATTTTTTTGTGTGGTAATAAAGAATAAAAACATGTAAGTAATTTTTTTGTCTTTAAATAACTAGTAATTTTTGTTTTTCTTAAATTGGTTTTAAAATAAACTAATAATTTTTGTTAATTACTTTTGAATAACTTGGCTTTCGATGTTTACTATTGAATAACTAATAGGTTCTGTTATTTAGTTTGTAGAAAGGATAGAAGGATTGGATTTTATTCAATTCAATTCAGTCTCTCAAAATAATACCTCGATTAGTGCAATTAGCAAAAAACTTTTGTTATTTGCTTTGGGAATTTATGAAAATTAAATAATTTTTACTTTTGAATAACTATTTAAATAACTAATAATACTTTGTTAATTGCTTTTGAAATAACTATAAAACAACTAGTAATATTTCCAAGTGGCTTTTGATATTGGCTTTTTAAGATACATTAATTTCAATATATTATAATTGTAAATCTACTCTTTTATGTAAATAGCATTGCATATTTTCTACTATTCAGCTTCATACATAACAATTTCTTTTCTATCCTCCATTCAAAATAATTCGATTGTGAGAAGGTTTTTAAAAATATATATATTTTTAAAAACATTTAGTATTAAAGAAAGTACATAAATATCTATATATACTATATAATATTAATTCACCTTATGCGCGTGCGGATTGTTAAATGTTTTATTTTAATGAACGTTATGGAAACAAAATAATTGACTTTTGCTTTTTACGAAGTTAGTTTACTTTTGAATAATCAATGTTTTTATTAATATTTGCCTTTGGGTAAGTTAATTATTTTTATTTTTTTACTTTTAAATACTAATATTTTTTAGTTTTACTTTATGAAATTTGGAGAAAAGGGGAAATAGAGAATGTATTTAAATAATTTAGAAAAAACTCAAAAATATTTATATAAAAATGTAAAATTGCATTATATATCGAAACTAATTTCAAATTATTATTCAATTATCTCAAAATAGTAACAAACTTTTTATTTTTGTTTCTAAAATATAACTAGTTGATTTTTATTTGTTTTTAAATAAACTAATAGCTTCCAATGTTTGTTTTTTGAGTGTGTAATAAGTTTTGTTACTTGCTTTATAGAAGTGTAGAAGGAAATTAAGTTCTATTTTAGATAATTAACTATTTGATACTTTAATATTATTCATATGAAACAATGTAAAACATATTAAATATCAAAACTAATTTCAAATTATTTCAAAATAATGACAAATTTTATTCTGTTTTTAAAATAACTAATTGATTGATTTTTGTTATTTGCTTTTGAATAAGAGATTAATTTTATTTTGCTTTTAAAGAATTAATGGTTTTTTGTATTATGAAAGGCATTAAAGTTTGGAGAGAGGGGAAACATTTGGAAACTTAATTCATATAAAGGCTTATAAATATAATTAGATATTCGAAACTAATTTTAAATTATTATTTAATTTATTTTATTATTTAATCTGGAAAGAAGTGGGAGGAAAATTTAAACAAGTACTGTTTAGAACCTTTAATAATGTTTATATGGAACAATGTAAATTAAAGATGTCGAAACTAATTTCAAATTATTATTCAATTTCTTCAAAGTAATCATTTTATTTTATTTTATTTTTAAAACAAACTAGTTAATTTTTGTTGTTTGCTTTTGGATGACTAAATAGACATGTATTGATATATACATAACAATGTAAAATAATTGGATATTGAAACTAATTTCAAATAATTATTTGATTTTTTGGGTGGTAATAAAAGAACAATCAAACCATGCAAATAATTTTTACCTTTAAATAACTAGTAATATTTTTGTTAATTACTTTTAAATAACTTGGCTTTCGATGTTTACTGTTGAATAACTAATAAGTTCTGTTATTTAGTTTGTAGAAAAAATAAAAGGGTTGACTTTTATTTTATTTGGCTATTTAACAATATTATTCATATAAAACAATATAAAATTTGTTAGATATTAAAACTAATTTCAAATTATTATTCAGTTTCTCAAAATGCATGATACTCGATTAGTGCAACTAGTAAAAACTTTTGTTATTTGCTTTGGGAACTAATAATTTTTGCCTTTTGGTTTTATGAAAATTAAATAATTTTTACTTTTGAATAACTATTTAAATAACTAATACTTTATAATTGCTTTTGAAATAATTATAAACAACTAGTGGTTTTTACAGTGATATTGGCTTTTTAAGACACATTAATTTCAATATATTATAATTGTAAATCTACTTTTGTGTAAATAGCATTGCATATTTTCTACTATTCAGCTTCATACATAACAATTTCTAGCCCTTTCTATTTTCCATTCAAAATAATTCGATCGTGAGAAAATTTTTAAAAATATTTATATTTTTAAAAACCTAATATAGTAGTAATATATAAAGAAAGTACATAAATATCTATATACTATATAATATTATAATAATTAATCCCCTGTGCGCGTGCGGATTGCTAATACTTTCATTATGGGAACAAAATAATTGACTTTTGCTTTTTACGAAGTTAGTTTACTTTTGAATAATCAATGTTTTTGTTGATATTTGCCTTTGAGTTAAATTAATTATTTTTATTTTTTACTTTTAAATACTAATATTTTTTTTAGTTTTGCTTTATGAAATTTGGAGAGAAGGGAAAATAAGGAATGTATTTAAATAATTTAGAAAAACTCAAAAATATTTATATAAAAATGTAAAAATTACATTGTATATCGAAACTAAATTTCAAATTATTATTCAATTATCTCAAAATAGTAACAAATTCCAATGTTTGTTTTTAAGTTGATACTTTAACAGTATTCATATGAAACAATGCAAAACATATTAAATATCAAAACTAATTTCAAATTATTTCAAAAATAATGGCAAATTTTATTCTGTTTTTAAAATAACTAGTGGATTTTTGTTATTTGTTTTTGAATAAAGATATTCTTTCATTTTGCTTTTAAAGAACTAATTGATTTCTTTTTAGGAAAGATATTAAAAGTTTGGAGAGAGGGTTGAGAAGAGAAGAAAATTTGGAAACTTAATAATTATTCGTATAAAG
>JAWVMQ010000097.1:0-25859 GCA_036321185.1 Trypanosoma lewisi | reverse complement strand
CCCCTTTTTCTTTGTTTGTTTGCTTATATGTATAGATCCTTGGTTTATTCGTATTGCTAGTGTATTGGACACAACTCTCTGCGGGAGGAATGAATGGAAATGCAATAAAAAGAAAGTTTTTTTTTCTATTCTAACGAAGAATTGCTAAAAAGTGAAATGAAGTAATAACATCTGTGCATAAAGGAACAAATACAAGAAGAAGGGAAGAACAGTTCATGATAATGTGAATTTTATTATGTATGGTTTCTTGTTTTGGTATCTTTTCTCATTGAAAGCTCACTGATCATAATAATGATTATTATTATTATTATTATTATTATCATTATTATTATTATTATTATTTGTTCTTGTTGTCACTATCCTTACTGTTATTTTTCTTTTTCTCCTGATTGCTGTGTTATTTTGTACCGTGGTAAATACAAATGATATTTGTATACATAATATACGTTTGTCAAAGTGACTGACCTGATTTTTTTATTGGCCTCGTGAATGCAGACAGCACCTTTTCTTCAACGCCTCTTAACGGAGGAGGGGGCATTCTTTCATCCTGCGATGCGTGTACTGTCGCTCCCTTCAATGGGAGGAGGGTACGGTGTTGTGGCCACAGAGCCTTTGAAGCCAGGGACACTTCTTGCAAAGATACCGCATGGCTCAATGATCACGGTCAGGAGTGCGCGACGTTATCTAGCCTTTTTTGAATGTGAACATCGGCAAATTCTCTCTGATGGGAGTTTGTTTTCTGACCAGAAGACCCATGCAACCGCCTTATCTAATATTGAGCGCGAACTTTCACGCCGTCTTTCACCTGCGAATAATATTATTTGCTATCTGCTTTTGATTGCAGCTCAACATGGTCGTTTTGCTTCTTCCCATACTCAAGATGGTATAGATGTAACTGATGTTAGCCCCGGGGAAAGTGATAAGTCATTCATTGGGAGTAATCATGCATGGATGAGGCGATGGATACTCTCGCTTCCCACCCATTACGACAATCTACTTGAGTTGCGCCCGGAGTGGGATGAGGAGGATAAGCGCCAACCAAATGGTGATAATAATAATGATAATAATAATAATAAGTTGTCTTCTTCAACGAATGCATATCTCCGTCCTTACCTGTGGTTCGAGCGACACCGTCAAAAGGTTCTCCGAGAGCAGGCGAGTGTGGAAGCAGAATTTCAATTATGCCAATCAGTGCTTTCAGTTTTAAAAGCCATGCCTCAATCTAGTAACAAAAATAAAACAATTCCAGCTTCGTTGAAGCAGTTTCTTTGGGCCTATAACACCCTGATGAGTCGTGGTTTTTCGTACGATGATGAAGTTTGGGCTCTTATACCTTGGGTAGATTACTTTAACTACGCATTGACAAGTAATGCCACAATGAGGTTTGATAAGAAGCGAGATGCATACATCTTTGAGACTCTTCTTCCCATTAATGGCGGAGAGCAAATACTACTCCATTATGGTTCTTATACAGACATGGAACTCTTGCTGTGGTATGGTTTTACTCTCACACCTTCATTATTGCCCGAGCTTGCTGGTTGTATCACACGGGAGGAGAGGGAACATAAACTGCGGATATTTTTCCGTGAGGATTTCAGAGTATTGAATGATGTAGATGAAGCCTCTTCTTCCAACCGTGATGATGCGTGGCTGACTGCAGTAAACAGGGCTCTAGGTTACTGTTTCTCACCATGGGCTAACGCTGATGGATCGTACCCCCATCCCAAAGCAGGCGAGTTGTGGTTGGAGCTTCTTCTTGCTTCATACATGAGTCTGAGGAGTAAGGAAAGTGGCTGTAGTGGTGGTGACAGTAGCAAAAACCTTTTTCCTCCTACAGCAGAAGCCGCGGATGTACTTGCGAAGACTTTTTTGGGGTTACGTACCCCAAACATGCTCCCGGCCCAATTAATTGCTTCTGATTGTTCTGTGGGACTACGAGGCCCATCCCCGTCAATGCGGCGTCTCCTGAAGTATGTCAGTCGTGTTTGTTCTACTAATAGCTCAGAAAAACATTTGACGCCAGGTGATGTTCTTCGAGCCATTTGTTGGGCAGAGTTGTATTGTAATGATAATAATAATAATGAGAATACTCTCGTTATGGAATCGTTTGTCCAAAAAAAAGGAACAATCCCACCACCTGTTGATGGTGTAAAGGCCATGGCGTGGCAGGCATCGTTGGATGCTGTCGCACTTCTTCACCTCTTAGCTGTGGAGGCGACAGAAGAAGAGTTGAATGCCTACCTCACGAGGAAATGTGAGTAGTTGGACGAGGGCCAGTTACACACACACACACACACACACAAAGAGGGCGAGATAGATTTTGTTTGTGTGTGTGTGTGTGTGTGTGTGTGTGTCTGTGTGTGACTATATAATAGTTTGATGTTGGGTTTGCCTGAAAAATGTTACCGGACATAAAAAATTCAAGGGTGCTTTTGAAGCTGACTTTAATGGGAGTTGTTTCTTTCTTTATCTCTTAGATGGTTAAATGTATATGTATACACAGAGAGAAAGAAATGAAATATTTTTTTTCGTTTTGTTAATTCACTCTTTAAAGAAATTAAAGAATGATGAAGTGTGATGTGGCTGTTGGAAAAACTGAAAAAAAAAGGGTTTAAAAACATGTGCTTTTCACCATCCCTACCCCCCATTCTTGTTCTTCTTTCTGATTCTTCCATTTGTTTTTCTTCGCTTCGTAACCTTTTTTTTCCTTCATGCATGATGCAGATTTGAAGGAAAACAAAATGCCAGAGCCTACTGTATCTACTACACCGGAGCCGGTAATTAATTGCAGTCAATTATTAGAGGGCTTTCTTAGCATGTATGCACTGCAGTGTAAAGAGTCTGCCATTGAGATGAACCCTCGTGTGCTGCAGGCTGCTATCGCAATGCAGGATGCCGATGAAAAGAGAAAAAGAGATTCGCATATTTCGGACATGAGGACTCTTACACCAGCGTACATTTTAAACACCATGCAAATTGGCAGTAGTGACTTGCAGGCACTTTTTCCAGCCCTTTCCTGTACACCTCTTGCAAAACTAGATCTTACGGACTGTTGTATAGGGGATACCGGCATTCGCACCCTCACAGAGTTATTGAGTTCAAGCTCTCGTTGTGGGGGTGTAATACGTAGCATTCATTTAAGTGGAGTGGGTATCTCAGATGCTTCACCGCTGGGCTATTTTGTGACGGCGGCAAAACAATTACAAACATTAAATATCTCTCGTAATAGAATTGGCACACAACCGCATGGACTGGCAGTGCTGTGCGCGGCGTTACGGCATCATAGGTCCATGCGGGATGTGAATTTTAGTGATAATTTGATAAGTGGCTCATGCAATATAAGTATGGGATCCATTGCTGAGTGGTTAGTGTGTGCTGGACATGACGATGTTTTATATTCCATTGATTTGCGATTCAATGCATTAGGGATTCTAAAGAAAGTGGCTGGCTGTATTGTCCACATTCCTACAGTTGCAAAGGAAGGAATGGGCTCCATATACGGCTCTCACCCACTTGTAGACGCGCTTGTGTTTAACAACACATTGGAGTCCCTGGAGTTGTACGGCAACGGTCTTTCTGCGGATGTACTTGATGTCATTGAGGCCAAGTTGGCTGTCAACAGGCGTGCAAAGGCAATTCTGCGCAAGTCCACACACCCACCAAGTACCACCATCGACTGCACGAAATGAGAAGTGAGAGATATAGAAGGAAATGATTATGCATCAAGAGAGAGGAAAATGGAGGAAGAGAAAATACACTTGCATTAAATTCAAGAAGTTCACTTGAACTTACCGTGCATATGTGATATTTCTCTCCTTCCTTCTTTTTTGTTTTGTTTTATTTTCTGCCCTCATATAAATATGAGGACGGGGTGGCCGCGTTATAATGTTGTTAATTTCTTTCTTTTGTTTGCCTGTTTCTAGTATTTTATTTAGAATTTCATTCCTTCCTAGTAGTAGCGCCGCACATACACCGAGTACACCTCTCAAAAAAATGCGGTCGAGGATTCAAGCCACAACGCCGCCGCCGCCATCGAGAAATGACAGAGTTACCAAGGCAGCACTGACAACGATGAATTCGGGGCTGCCATCAAAGAAAGTAGTGGAGTTGGTTCGGCAGTTAGCGGAGTCGCAGTATGAGGCGCAGCAACTCCGCGAGCGGATGGAAGCCCTTGAGAAGGAGAACGCTTTATTTCGAGCCGGTGCTTTGAATAGAACCAATATTGGGAATATGGCGGGTGAGAGAGTTCTCTTGCAAGGATCATCTCATTCTCAACCGCATGTACATGAACAGAAAATGCAAGGAGAAAGACAACATGAGCAATCTGAGGGCGGTGAGAAATTGTGTGGGTCACATGCAACGAATCCCACCGTGAGCAATAGGGGAGCTGAAGACAAACTGCCAAAGAGTATAGAGCGTCTGACATTATTGCCACAGAAGGCGCAGACATCATTACCGTCCGATGCGAACGGGACACTCCTGGTCCCATCGGTTTCTTGTGTGAAAACAACCGTTGAGGGATCTGCAGATGACATGGAAAACAATATTAATCACTCTTCTTCTCCTCATGGGGGGGATTCATATTGGAGGAAAAAGTATGCCAAGCTAAAGCGTGCACATGAAAGAGCACTTAGAGAGCGTGACATCCAGCTTGCAGAGGTGCAGTTTCTTGTGCATCAGATTCACGAAGAGTATGATGAATCGCGACATCGCCATGAACGGGACCGCCTGCAGCAACAATTGGAGCTGGAGGCAAAGAATAGACTGTTATTAGAAGAGAAAACAAAGGCCCTCGAGGAGGAAGCACTCACCTGGCGACAACGATTTTTACATGTTGTAGAAGGGCCTGCCCCCACGCGAAATACTATGATGGCACCCGACGTGACACCATCCGTAGGGAGTGACATGTGTAATGCTGGAAAGCCATCATGTCGCCCTGATGGTTTGAATATGACGGATCGTTCTTTCGCGCCCCCTGACAGTGCGCTCGCCTTCATGATAGACACTACGACTACCCCTTCGCCGAGTGCAACTATTTCACATGCCAGTCTTTATGATAACGCCGTGGGTGGAAGGATGAAGAGGAAAAATGATATAGAGCAATTCTGTCTGCAGAGGTGGCAGCAATGCAAGGCAAATGGTGCCGGCGCTGCAGATGAGCATGAAATGCAAAATACATCTTCTTCGCTACCTCTTGCTGTCCCAGTGAGCAAGAGTTCTGTTGCCGTGCAGGTGGAACCGTTAACCACAAATGTCATGTTACAGACTGAGGGAAAGGGTCAAAGATCTGTTGGTACTGTTGTAGATTTTTATAGTTGTAATAATGGCCAGACAGAAATGGATAAAAAATACACTACATGGAAATCAGAGAGAGGCCATGATATGGGAGGGAGAAGAACCTGTATTGCATTTGATAGAAATATAGAAGAATTGCCGCATGTTTCTTTCAGAGAAAATCCAAAGAGTTCTTCCGTTTCATTCTTTTCATCATCACCCACCGTTTATGGGAGGAGTTTGCAAGACCACCTCTACTATTATGTGAAGCCAGAGCAGATAAAAGGCAGCAGCAACATCAACCACCACAATCACCACAGGACATTGTCCGTGCCTCCATTTCGGCATGTAAACGATGGAGAGCCATTGTTGGCCACTTCTGCTTTTCCTTCTGATGCTTCAGATCTCGGGCTTCTTCTTGATGGCGATCAGGCAAAACGAGATCACCTCGAGGAGGAAATTCGTAAGCATGATCACCTCCTAGAAGCCGTAGCAAAACTACAGCGACAAGCGCAACGTGCCGCCAAGACACCGTCTGGTTAGGAGGGACGCATGAGTTTTTCTTTTTTCTTTCTTTTGTTCCCCACCCCCCTTTGTGTACGTATTTGTTCTCGCTATTAAATTGGCAAGGAGAGAATGTCTTCTCTGTATATACCCCTACTAGTCTTCTTTATGTTCGGTTTCCTCCCATTCTCGCTGTTGTTGTGACTTTCACATGCCTGGTGGTTATTATGGGTGCATTCTGACTCTGGAGATGATTCCTTTATTTGCTTTTTATCTGTACATTTTTTTTGTCACTGTTCGTTCGTCTATTTCACTGTGAGTAATGAGAGGAGATGCTTTCTTGCGTTTATTGGTTTCTCTTAAGACTCTCTGGACTATATATATATATATATATATATATATATATATATATATATATATATATATGTATATCTTTGTATGTATTTGTTTCTTCTATTTTTTTTCCTTCTTTTTTTATGTCTTATATTTCAAAAAAAGACAAGACTTTTTTCTCTTGTTTTTATTTTGTTTTCTTGCACGGGAGTGAAGACATCCATGTCGACAACCTTGCGTTCTCATCACACAATGAATGCGGCAGCTGTAAAGGAAAATCACGAAAACGACAGTTCCGCTCCTCGGGACGACGGTTCCAATGCTCCCAAGGTTTCCCCAGAAGCACACGACGATCTGTTGATGTACGCACCAACAGGTGAGGACGGGAATGCATTCCGAGGACAAGACGCAGTTGACGGAAATGATGTTATTCCTTTTGATGACTTTTTCTTCAACAGTCTTCCACCAGAGGGTCGTGCTGACGCGGTGCAGTCCTCTATGTTTGAGGGCTTCTGCTTCGATGATCTATGTGGTGATGGTGAGTGGCCGGCCAACGGCACAGCTGTGAACGATGCACCAGACGAGAATACAGAGAGTAACATTGATAGTAATAATAATAATAATAATAATAATAATAATAATAATAATAATAATAATAGTATTAATCGCAGTGCATCAAAGCCGTTTGGTTTTCTTCTTGAAGATGATGGCATGCCCACCAACATCACAGATTTGGTGGTTGAGAATTCAATGCCAGACAGCGACTTTGTCTTTGACTCAGCGGCGGGGTTCCCTACAAACCAAAGGGCGGACGTTGCAGCAGCTCCCATTTCTGCTTCCACAGAAGTGCCACAACAAGCTGCCGTACATGAGGTGGGTGAAATGCCTGGAGAAGTAAGTATTCCTCAATTCTTTTCTCTTTCGACCGGGACAGTTGCAGCCAAATCCACACCCTCACATACCAGCCTCAACAGCACGACTGCCAATCACGGCGGGGGCAGCAGCACTGTGGCGAAGGAGATGGTGAGTAACGTCCCCTCTTTCCTACCTGGCCCGCCGCGTGTCTCTCTTAATGACACCTCCGTCTCTTCCACCGGGGGAGGGGCGGCCACATCTGTGGGGGCGGCGACGCGTGTGTCGCGGGAAAGTGTCGAGGAGCTGCTGCGGCGCGCGGCGAACATCATTTCCGGGGACGACGCATCCGACGCCGCGCCGGGCAGCAGCGAAGACCTCGGAAATCAGTCCGACAGTTTGTTCAGCGCGCAGGTCTCGCACTGGCTGCGGCGGTGCGTGGAGGCGCAGGAGAGCTCGCTGGCCAATGCTGCCGACCTGCAGCTGCGGCTGACGCAGACAATACGAATGTTCGGCGCACACTCCGGGTTGTCGTCAGTACTTGGGCCGCAGTACGCTGCAACGCCCGTCGTTTTGACGCTTCCAGTCGTTTTTCCGCTCATAGAGTCCCTCCTCAATGAAGAGTGAACAATTTTTTTGTTTGCTTGCTTCGAGAGTATTGAGTTTGGGATGCACAGACACGCTCACACACATACACGCACAGAGAGAAAGAGAAAGAGAGAGAGACAAAAAACAAAGAAAACACTATGTGCTGGAATCTTCACAATAATATAGCCCTCATGCTGATCAAAGAGCGTTGAGAATATAAACCAAATAAAGAGTAAAATATATAATTTTTTCTTCTATTTTTTGTATTTTATATTTTATATTTTACTTCAGAATGTGATGTCTTCTTTTTTTTTTTCGGTTGCTGTTGTTTGGTTATTCACTCTTTACATGCATTTGTATTGAGTGTGGTTGGGGTTTTTAAGTGGCTATGGGTCGCTGCCTGAAAGTATTTTGTGAAATAATAATAATAGTAACAATAATAACTATTATTATTATTATTAAATATCGCTCCTTCATTCCCTTTTTTTCAAGCAATGCATCCGGAGATAATTCCTGTCTGTTTATTTCTTTTTTGCATTCTTTTTTTCTTTCTCTTTTCCTAAATTGCTCTCGCTCGGTAGAGTTCTGGATCTCTCTGTTTTTTTTTTTTTAATCCTCACACGTGGAGGAAATACATACATATAGATAGATAGAAGAGAGGGGCAGATGGACGGGGTGCGCTACCAGATCGAGCAGCTGCAGTGCGCCCTCGGGCAGCTGGACCTTCACCGCATGCTGCCGCAGTGGGACGCCGCACAGCTGCAGCTCTCCCTCGCGAACACAACAGCGGTCGCCCTCCGCGTGATGGAGCGGCAGTCGCGCCGAACATTTCCGAAGCGACTCGCGGGCGTAAGCGTCGACTCCAACGGACGACCTGACCTCCACGCAGCGAAGGGATCAACTAATAATAATAATAATAATAATAATAATAATAGCTCCTCCTCATCAGTGAGAGAAGCGCAGCAGCGGCAGATTCATCAGAGGGAGTGTGACATGCCTGCAGCCGGTGGGAAGGGAAGGAACACGGCGGAGGTGTGGGGACTACAGGGCAACAGAGAGTGGGCGGATGAGTGCCGCTGCGAGACAATTCTCAGCGTCGCCACACATCACGGGTTATCTGTGCAGGAGGTACGACGATATAATCCGCAGTTGTCTGCGTACGACGACAGGGATATTCTTCCGATAAACACGTACATTAAAATGAAGCCTCAAATAAGTCAACAGATATATTATGGACTTGACTCCAACGAGACGTCGGCAGAGCACAGTAGAGAACTGCAGCTTAACATCAAAGAAGCAACGCCGGAAGAGTTTCCCGCGCCTCTTGCACCATTACCAATAATTCAGGAGACACATCGTGATCACACCACCATGAAAATGACGATGGCCGGAAAAGAAAAGGGCCCTACTCTTAGAAGAATGCCATTTAAGGGGGCTGAGGACTCACCAAAAGAGCAGTTAATGCAGCTGCCATCACCATCCCCTGACCGAGTTTACTTGCTCCAGAAAAATAGAAATCTCGGAGAATGTGGTACCAAAGATGATTTTTCTGAGAGAAACTGTCCAGGAGAGATCAGTACATTGCAGATGATGAATATCACCAACGCTCCTTTTCCTTTCCTTTCTCCCTCTCCTTCTCCTTCTCCTCTTACTGCTGCTTCTGTTCCTTTTACTGATAATGTTGTTGCTGCCCCACCTGCTTCCAGCAAGGTCGCAGTGAGTGACCTCAAGTCTACCGAGATGAACACCATGGGATATGAGGCTAATTTGGAGAATGTGGTTTCTGGGACGAAAACAAGTAAGCCGTCTCTTGCTCAGCACTCAACCATCACTGCGTTATTACCCAATAATGACGCTTTTTTGCAACGTACAAGCAGCATGGTGCAAGCAAGTGATCAAGGACATTCCTTTGTGACGGAATCATCCTCCTTTCATTCTACACCCATGCCAACTCCAAACATGTCACCGCAGCGAAAGAATGCAGGTTATCAGATGGGAACTGAAGAAGTGCGAAGGGGTGCACCAGGAGATGCATCATTGGTCCCACCCCCACTGAGTGCAGAAAGCCTTAAAGCGGTTGCGAAAACTTCTACAGAAGCGTCTCTACTTGATGATAATGATGATATCCCTCATGGGAATGAAGAACGCTCGCCCATTCCAAAGTCACCTCTCATTTCTCATGAGAGGGCAGATGAATTTGACACACTTAATTCCATAGCTTTACAGTACGATGTCACCGTGAAGGATGTACTGCAGTGGAATCCATATTTGGTTTCCTACGAGGCAGATGAGCCGTTACCACCGAATTTCCCCATTTTACTACCGATTCAACAGCAGGAATGAGAAGCATCGTCGCTTTCTTCCAGTAATCTTCATTTATTCGTTTATTCATTTATTCGTTTATATTTTATGTTTTTTTATTTTGTTTCTCCCTCTTTATTTTTTCAATACTCTCTTTTTGTTTTGTTGTCTGGTTTCGTGCCCACAAAACATGTTAAGAATGGTTGGGGTGTGGACATGGAGAGAGTGAAAAAAAGAAAAGATGATGAAGAAAATGAAATTCTCTGTTGAATGTTCGAAAGCATGAAAGGATGAGTTGGAATAATGTGTATGTGTATTATGTGAGTAATTGTAAGGATAGATAAATGTCATACATTATACATCTCCATCACTCTTTTCATTTATGTGCAGACGATTCTGCGCGTGCATGTACAGAGTGATGCGATTATGTATGATGCATCGAAAAGAAAAAAAACGAAAAACGTTAAGAGATTTACATCATCAACAACAGCAACAACAAAGCAGAAGAGAAGGGGAGAAAAAAGAAAAAAGCGAGGTTATTTTATGTGGAAGGAAAGGAAGAATGGGTACTCTCACACATAGAGAAAGAGAAAATAGAGAAAAGATGGTAACCATTGAAAAAAAAAAGAAATAGAGCAACAATGAAATATAAAATTCATCGTGAGATAATGTGTTTGCAGTTGTGGTGTCCCCATACTTGAAGAGGGTTGCGAATATGTCCTTCGTTTTCCTTGCACTTTATTCCCTCTCCCCTTCTGTTTTTTTTCTAATTCTTTTTGCACTATCAAACAATTGAACGAGGAAGAGAACTCTTGTATTTGTTCCCTTGAGTCATGCAGCCTCTCGTTATTTCAACGCCCTCTGCCAACATTGCACCTCTTCCCATCATTCTCCGGAAAGATGACCGTCTCGTCGTTGCCTCTTTTTCGGAGCAGCAGCGCACACTGTCGGAGGTGGAAAGCAGTGTCATGACTGGTGACTACCGCGAGTGTGAGGTGCAGTTCAATCCTGTGAAGAAAACTGCTTTCGCCCATGCCACAACAACACATGTGCGTTACAGCGAGTTGGTGCCAACACAAGACGGAACCTCGTGGGATCTGCGGCTCCTCTTCGAGGTGGAGGAGCGAAATGTCGTGGCGATGTCTTTTTCAACGCTTGGCACCGTACTCGTGACGTATGCGATGATGGACAGCAAACGGCCAGAGGGGAATATGTCGCTTTATGATGTGTCAACAGGAGAACTACTTCGTCGCTGTGTGCAGGCCCGCTGGCCCGGCATGGTGTGGTCAAGCGGAGACTTGTATTGTGTTCGCCCAGTGCAAGGGTTTCTTCATGTAATGGATGGCGATCTCCGCAAGGGTGATGTCCCAATCATTTCGAAGATGGATCTTCAGTTGTCACAAGACAAGGAGATTGAGTTGTCCATGTGCCCAAGCAGTATGCCTCTTCTTGCACTTTTTAAACCGTTTCACAAGCAAACACAAGGTACGCTGTCCATTTACCGACTGCCTAATCTGTTGGAGGGATTAATGTATCAAGTGCCCTTTGGACGTGCCGAGTCCGCTACAGTGCTGTGGAGTGGGTCGGGAAATCACATGGCACTTCTTGTCAAGACAGAGAGCGATAAGAGTGGAAAGAGCTATTACGGGACCGTGACATTTTTCATTATAAATGTCACGGGCCGAAGCATAAAGGAGATTAAATTCCTCAATGGAGAGTTTGTACATGACTGCAAGTGGAGTCCAACGGTGGATCAGGTGATGGTGGTGCACGGGAAAATGCCTCATAACAAAACGACATTATATGACAAGACGGGTGTGGCACTTATGACTTTTGGTGAAGCGCCCCGAAATACTATTCTTTGGGCACCAAATGGTCGGTTTTGTGCATTGGGAGGTACAGGGAATCTCGCGGGAGACTTTGTTTTCTTTGAGGTGTTCCCTTCAGGAAGTAATAAAATTAATCATAATGATAAAGCCAACAACGTCAATATGAGGATAGGTAATAAATCAGAGGCTGCGACATCATCATCATCATCTACGACGGCCTTGATGCTGGGTGAGTTTAATGAGAAGAGCAGTGTGCAGATGTGGGCTCCTGATTCTCACGTTTTTCTCTGTGCTACTGTCTTTACACGACTGCGTATTGACAACAAACTTGTATTCTACAAAAAGAATGGTGAGCACTTACTGACGCAGAAATATCCGCTGCTTTATGGTGCATACTGGGCACAGACACAAGACACGAATTTGTATCCTTTGCGCCCAGCTTCTCCACGCAAAGAGGCAGATAAACCCACCAAACCGCAACCGTACAGGCCACCTCACGCAAGCGCCGCTGCAGCTGCACTCTTGCGCCGACCAGATTCCTCTGCGCCAAAACAAGCCAAATCTGCAGGCCCTGTCGGTGCTACAGTCGTAGTCCAGAAGAAGAAGAAAAAGCGTTGATTTGTCTGTTTTTATTTTTCTTTTTTTGTAATACTTGTTGCTGTTTCTGGGTGTGCGTCTGTGTCGGTGTCGGTGTGCTTCTGTGAGCTTCTTTTCTTTTGGCATGAATAATGAATAACACGTGGGGTCTTTCTTGGTCTTGGTAAGTCAGGTAAATGATCAAATCTTGAGAGCGCATGCAATCATGCTGCTGCTATATTTTCTACTACTCATTACCAACGCCGGTCATCACACTCATCCTCACTGACTGTGTGTTTCTGCTTATGCAGCGATGGATTGTTTGTCTCCATAACTCCTTCATCCTTTCTCCCTTTATGTATGCATGTATATAATCTAATGTACGTCTCTCATTCTTTTTTTTTTTGGTGTTGGTGGATGGGTGTTAACGTAAAGCCGGGAGGGAATTGAGTTCTGAGAAAAAAATAAAGAAAGTAAGAGAACAAGCCCAGTGAATCTAAGAGAAGGAAAAATATAAAAGAAATAAAGAAAGAGGGAGTGAGAAGAGCTAAAATGACGACTCTGCCTGAGGATGTGGGCACTCTACAACGACGACTTCAGGTGAGTGAGGAGTGGAACATGCGAATGCAAAATCAGATTCAGGAACTCCTCCGTCTTCCCCGCAATGAGGTGGAGGCGATGCGTGACAGAATGCACAATCCCGATATTGCCATCCCTCTCCTGCAGTGCTACGACGCTGCCATTATTGAGAAACAGGAGGAGAACGAGAAACTGCAGCGGGACCTGACCAAATTAAAATCACTGCTTGAGATATCCTCCAGTGAACTAGAGGATACCCGTGAAGTCGCTCGTGCCGCTGAAATGCAGCTGAAAGAACTGCGTACGCAGATGCAAGAGGAGCGTACGTGCATGGAGGACGCCAAGCGCGAGGTGGAGCGTGAGGCGGCGCAGCTGCGACAGGAGTTGGTGCGCTCCCTTGACTCCGAGGCTGCGCTGAAGCGGGAGGTGGAGCAACTGCGGCGGCAGCTCGGCAACAAGCAGGTGGACGTGGCGCAGTTTCAGCGGAACACTGCGACTCTGGAGGAGGAGGCGCAGCATGTGAAGAGCCGCCTCAAGGTGATTGCAAATGAAAAGGAGGAAACCCAGCAGCAAGGGGAGCTGCAGCGCATTCAGCTACAGCTCCTCAGTAAAGAGAACGAGGATAAGCTTCAGGAATTGGAGCGACTAAGACATAGAATGGTGCAGGCACTGCGGCAGGCCTCCGATAACCACGTGGCTCACCTACGTGTTGTGGAGGAAAAGCATAGAGACGTAGTGGAGGGACTACGTGAACAGTTAAACACTCAGGAACTGGAGGTTCAGAAACTTCGCGCTCGACTGGCCCGTATAGATGTGAATGGAAAGGAAGGACGCCACAACTTGAACCTGCGCTCTACAGCTGAGTTACTGGAGACACAAGCACGCCAGGCACAGGAGATAGAGCTCAAACGTCTTTATAGTGAAGTATCGACTCTTCAGCTTCAACGAGATGATGCGATGCTTCGGTACGAACAACTTTCAGGGAGTTTGCGTCGCGAGGAGGCGGAACGTGTTGCTGAGGCACAGCGCGAAATACAGCTGCTGAAACAGAAGCTGCACGATAAGGAGCAAAAGTATGAACGGCTTGACAAGGAGAATAACCGTGTGAAGGAAGAGTTGCGTGCACTGCGAGAAAAGAGCAAGGTCCATGCTGGTGATTTGCAGCGTGCTCGACAGGATAGAGATCAGACACTTAAAAAAATGGAAGAACTGCGCCGGGCGCTTGCGGCAACGGAAGAGGCGTTGGAGCGTGTGCGTTCAGAGTCAAAGAATGACACGGCGAAGGAGCGCCAACGCGTGCAGGAGCTTGAACAACGTGTTCATGAAGTTCTGAGAGACATGCAAACATCAAGGGAACGTGCGAATACCGCCACGATGGCGATGGAGCGTGAACGGGATGAACTTCGAAAACAACTTGAGGATTCGCAAGAACAGCTGAAGGGGGTTCAGGCGCAGTTGCTAGTACGAGAGCGAGAAGCCCATGCATTGGCAGCCAAAGCTGAACACCTGCAGGAGGCTGTGCGGATGAATCAGCAACAGGCGCTATCGTGTGATGAACGTTTGCAGCAGCTTGTAGCACAAGGTGAGGAGAAATCGAGGCAGTTGCGAGAGATGACATTAACAGTGGACTGCCTTAAGCGGGAAAGTGCTCGTGTTGCACGAGCTCGTGATAGACTCATAGAAGACATGAATAGTCGTTTCTACTAACTTTAATATATATATATATATATATATATATATATATATATATATATATATATATACTCTCTTTTTCCTTTCTTTCCTCCTTTCCTTTTTCTGATTGTTTTGAGATTCTTTGGCAGTGTGTAAAATATCTCTTGCGACATGTACGTTTCTGACATATTTATTTATGTATTCTTTTTATTTATTATCCTTATACCTGTGGATATAATGTGCAATGGCGATGTGGACTCTCCTTCCCACAAATCTAGGGACTTTTTTTCGCTTTCTCGATTTTCTTTTTCTTTCTATTTATTATTTATTTTTATTCTGTTTACTACTGTTGAGAAGTAGTATTAGTAGCGGCAGTTCGCACACTGCCTCCCTGATGATGGAGAAGCTGGCACCGCAGAGCACTCTGACTTCTGGCGATGCGGAGAACAGTGATAGCACTGCTGTTTGCAGCATCACGGCGAAGCACTGGGACGCGGTCGCTGTGTGGTCGTGGGATGTGCGGGTGGAGACATGCGCCATCTGCAAGGCGACCATAGCGGATCGCTGCGTCGAGTGCCGCGGCATCGGAGACTCTTTGGCAGCGGGCGGCCATGAAGGGACGCAGCGCAACCGACCGACGTTGTCCATGCAGACTGCACAGGTTTATCAACATCCGCGACAGCGTGAACAACAGGAGGAGGAGAGGGGTGTAGTGCCGGGTGCTGCTGTCATGCCGTTGTCGTGGGGCGAAGGTGTGACGGGGGAATGCCGCGTCGTCTGGGGCGTCTGCAATCATGTCTTTCATTACCACTGCATACACAGATGGGTGAGGCGGCGTCCTGTGTGCCCACTCTGCGGGAAGGACTGGAGGATTTCCAAGACCACCACGTATGACTTTTGAATCGTGCTGCCAGGAGATATTTGTTTGTATGGCTAGATGTAACGAAGACGATTAAGTTATTGGTATTATTAGTAGTAGTGTCGTTGCTGTAGCCTCTCACGTTGCTGATGGTCTTTCCATTCTGCCGATTTCCTTCTCTTGGTGTGTTTTATCTTTTTTTTTGTTTTCGGTTTGCTTCGCCCACATTTTCCGCGTTTCATATTTTATTTGGATCGAGATGTGAAGAGCAGACCAGGAGAAGATCAATCAATACCCTTCTGGGTACAGTATACAAGTATAAAAAAGAATGTGCAATTTCTAGCATTTTTTTTAGATGTATTCTGCAAAGCGCGACAAGTGAGAACTGTACAAATCTATGCATATCATCGTGGTCCTTCCTTCTTCCTCTTTTCTTTTTTCTTTCTTCTTGAAGAAGAGCAAAGTTTACAATTTGTTTCGTTTGTTTGCTTATTCGTTTGCGCCGTCTCGTGCATTCATCCGTTAATAAAAATGGCAACTGCGGAGGCCGCTCCTGTGAATGACCAAATTGCCGTCACTGTGAAAGAGGCATTTCTTTTCTATACAACCAAAAACCCACTCTTCACTGCATCTGGCTGTCTCGTGTGCAAGGTTGCGTTAGAGGAATGCTGCTTAAACTGCCGAACAAGTGGACACACTGAAGAGCAATGCGCAGTGGTGCGTGGAAGGTGCGATCATGTATTCCACGAGCACTGCATAAAGAATTGGTCTGAACAGCACAAAAACTGCCCCGTTTGCTTCCAGAGATGGAAAGTGAAATCACATATTAAGCGAGCGTGAGGGTGTTTCTTTTTCTCACTGCATGTATGGGGTAGGTATTTCTCGTCATTTTGGTTAAAAGTGCAGTGAATGATAGTTTAGTTTTCTTTTCTATTGGATATGTGTGTGTATGTATACGTGAGTTAGTATTATTATTTTGGGTTTTCATTTTTTGTTCTTGTTTGTATGGTTTTCTGGTTGCTAATATTTGTTTCTCTTGCGGAGTATGTACTCTATCTTTCTCTTTGCCCTATTCTCTCTCTCTCTCTCTCTCTCTCTATATATATATATATATATATATATATATATATATAATTAGTTTATTTTTATGCCGCCACAACCGTTGAAGAAATGTCGTCCTCTAGGCACATCTGCAGTGCTTGTGGAGACGTCTATTGGCGCGTTCGTTGTTGACCTTTACGGCCTTGACTGCCCTGTTGCCACGGCTGAGTTTGTTAACATGTGCCGTTGTAAGTATTTTAACGGCTGCATAGCGACAGAGGTGGTGCCTGATAACATTATCGTATTCTCACACCCTGTAGAAGAAATAAGGAGTTTGACATTCCACTCATTACTAGAAAAGGCAAATACACAGAAGCAGGGTAGTGAGAAGGAAGCATTCACTCATGCAAATCAATTAATACACCTGGAGTGGGAGCGCATGAAGAGATACGTGGCGCATCTGCAGCGGGGCGGCGGGAGAACAGCTGTGCACTTTCTGCATGTACCTGCGACGGAGACGGCGGGGGCGATAAATCGTCGAGGTCTGCTGCTCGCTGAGGTCCCATCGAGGGCGAATCCTTCGAGCAGCGGCGATGTAAGGAGAGGTTGTTCGCTCGTCTTGACGCTGGGGAATCGACACCTTGATTACTTTGAGGATCGATTCATGGTTCTAGGGGAAGTGCGGGAGGGACTGGGCGTTATTGAGAAGTTGCGGGCGGCGCCGTACCAACATCCGTCTTCTTCGTCTCTTATCGGCACCCGGCCAACGAGACTTGTGCGCATTAAACACGCAACAGTGCTACCAACAGCGGGGACGGAGGTGTTTCCAGACGTTTGGTCTAACGCTGAAGGCATCAACATCAGCAGTAATAATAGTAACAGTGGGAGTAACTCCTCGCAGGAGAGGAAGAGGTTAGGCTCAATTCTCACGACTATTGGATGTTTTAGACACTGGGCCGTGAGAGAAAAGGTGCAGACTGCAAATCGTATGATTATTGGAATTCTAAAAGATACTTTTGCAGCTGTAGAAACAGAAGAGGGAGCTAAACACTCCGAAGGCATCCGTTTCTTCCTAATTAGTGAGAAATCCACGAAAGAACCATCCAAACAAAGTAATAATGATGATACAGATGAAGTGCAGTCTGTTGAGTATAACCCACATTATCATGGTGACTACCTCAGCTCAGACGATGAGGCACCACAAACGGAGTCCCGAGAGAAACGTGAAAATAGACACCAGGCAGTTATGCGCCTACACCAGGACAAACTCAACGAGACCCGCGCACTAATGTTGAATTTGCTGGACGGCGTTGCGGATGTCACTGGGGAATTAAAACCACCCGATAATGTACTCTTCGTATGCAAACTTAATCCCCTTACAACGAGTGAGGGGCTAAAGATGTGCTTTTCCCAGTACGGCCGTGTGGTTTCGGCAGAGGTTATAAGGGACCGCAGGACAGACAATTCGTTGTGCTACGGTTTCGTGGAGTTTGAAGATGTTGAGGAGTGTTACAGAGCGTTTCAGAAAATGGACCGGGCGCTTGTGGATGATCACCGCATTCATGTGGACTTCTCGCAGTCAGTGTCGAAATTGTGGGCCCAGCGACAGCGAGATATGCGAAAGCGGGCTCGAGTGGAGGACTAACACTAACAAGGTTTAAGAAAAAAAGAAAAGAAAGCTGACAAACAAACAAAAGTCACACCCTCCATCATCTTTCCCTTCCCCCTGTTGAATTCTTTTTAGGGCTGCAACGCGCTCTGTATTTTCTTTTTTTAATTTATTTCTTCCTTTCTTTTTTTTTATTTCTGGGATACAAAGGGACGATAGTAATTCTCTAGTCTCCACTCTTTTGAACTAGCCCCCATACAGATCCGTATATAGCCCATGATGGAGACTGTTGTCTCATCACCGTTGTCACAAGCAGCAGCTGCGGGAGGAGATTCTGAGAAGCCGGCAACACGGCAGAAACAGAGATGTGTTGTGACATCATCGGATGCTAGCTTTATAAGCCCAGACGTTGTGGCGGCTAACACACCGGCTGCTCTCAGAGCGGAGGCGATGCGCCGCATGGAAGTTTTCGTCCTGCAGACAGTTCACCAGATTGTGAGTTCCCAGCAGGAGTTAGTACTTCGAGAAGGTTATCTGCGGGTCGTACGACTGCAGCTTTTGGTGCTCCGTCTTCTTTACAGCAATCTTCATATTGGGGTAATCAGCACTCAGCGTGATGTTTACTACCACCTCTCTCGCCTTGTGCCTGATCAGGAGTGCATCAACCGCACTATTCAGCAGCTTGTACAACTGCTTGGAATTCCTCGACAATGGCTTGGTGTTGTCCCTGGTACGCGTGGCTGCGTTGGGGGTTCAATTAGTTTTCACGGTGTGGACCTGCGGTATTACGGATCAGAGGGATTACCGCTTCCGACGATTCACGAGGATTTACACGTCACACCAGGTGATATGAATTGCAAAAATGAAGTGAAGGAGAAGAAGTATTCCAGCAATGGCTTTGAGCTCCATGGACAGACACGCTATATAATCGTTGTGGAAAAACATGCTGTTTTTTTCAGACTAATGGAGGAGCGAATTTTTGAACGACTTCCATGTGTTTTGCTCACCTCTCATGGCTTCCCTACGGTGGCGGCACGAACACTTTTGTCAAATTTGCACCGAGCCTCACCACATATTTCTGTTGTGGCGCTGGTTGATTACAATCCAAGTGGACTTTCTATTTTGCAACAGTACAAACATGCTGCAGGCGGCATGCGTGAAAGCCAGTATACAGCTGTCAATGCTCTTCGTTGGCTCGGTTTGCGAAGTCATCACATTACGCAGGGACGTGACTGCGGTTTTGCTGAACCAAATCCCCCTGCGACTGCGGAGTCACCTGTTCCTCTGCGTCTTGCACCTCATCTTCCCTTTCAACGCTTCAGTCGCCGCGATGCTGTAATGATGACAAATTTGTTGGGTCGTTGGCATGCCATTTGGGAGGGATACAAAGGGAATGACAGGGACGGCTTAAAAGTGTGGTATGATGAGGCGCTGAGGATGCAGCAGTTGCAGGTGAAGGTGGAACTGGAGGCTTTGTATCAGCACAGTGCAGATGAGATGAAGCAGACCTCATCTTCTTCGTTGCAGCTATCAGATGGGCATGGTTTTGCTGCCTGGGTGTGCCGAACTATACTACGTCAAGACTTCATTTGATTTTGTTTCAAAGAAAATGGAAAAAGGGAGGAAAAAAACTATTGAATATGATTATCTGCTCAGTGTATTTCTTTTTCTTTTTATATTTGATGGTGGTTTTATGTTTAAGCGGTGACATATCTGTACGTTATACGTTGTTTATTTTTTATTTTTTTATTTTTTAATGCTCTTTTTGTGTTTATTTATTTAGTTTTATTTTATTTTTTAAATAAATTATTGTATATACTCTCTGGTGTCTTCTTTGGAAGCTCTACATAACGAAGCAGTGCGATTTATTATTATTATTATTTGTTGTTGTTTTCTTTTCTTTTTTTTTCTCCTCTCCCTTTTTTTGGAGACAAATATCAGTGTATTCTTCCTCCTTTTTTTCTTCTTTATCCATCGCGATGGGTTGTGAAAAGTGCCGTTGTGCCGTTTCAGAAAACGGTGCCACGGCGCACCGAAGTGAAGAGTGCTCGTAGCTTTTTTTTTTTCTGCGTGTGTGTGAGGGGGAGTACAAGCACCTTTTTTCGGTTCTTCTGACTGCATGCATGGAGGACTGCGACGTGGCGTCGCTTGAAGAGAAACTGAGAAGTCGGTTTGTTCATGTGTTAGCGCTGCTGCTACCTCCATGCACGTCTGCATGCACGCAGCCTCCCTCTGCGATGTCGACTCCACGCTGCACCACACCTTCCGCTTCCCCAGCGACTACTACTACTGCCAATTTTACTACTGCTATCGCTCCTACTACCGTGAAGATACATCAGCTGGAGGATGAGACTGAGGACCCAGAGAACACCGATGATGATATTCCCACCGCGTCGTTCGAGTGGACGGACGACCAGGACGCCGCAGATGATCCGCGGCGCACAACTGAGATTGTGGCCTTGCTGCTTGCGAGTGCGATGGGCTTCGGTGGGCAACTCTTTAATCTCTGCGTCGACGTGCTTGCGAGACAACCATCCCAGAGCCATTTCCGGCTGCAGCGACTTATTCAGTCGACACTCGCCTCTGTGCTGATGGATTATAAATGCGGCGCAACACACGTCAAGCAGGAGACCAGTTTGGATTTATCGTCGCCGTCAGATATGCAGGAGACCGAGTGTGTGCTCACACGAATTCTTCGAACGGCAGCATTGATAGTGGCTGCGAACGAAGTGTGGTGGGTGACAGAACCATGTGAGGAAATGCTCATGAAGAGTAAAGATTCTCTGTTTGCGACACTGCCAATGAATGACGTGAAGAATGCTTTAGAGGGGATCTGTGAGGAGACTGTTTCATTGGCACAGAGAGTTGCTGCAGCGCGGGACAATACATGTCCAACACCTTCTCTTCGATGTAGCAGGAACCCACGAAAGCAACGAAGGGATGGTGAGGATTTGGGGGAAGTGTTGTGTGCTCAGGAGAAATGGTTTGCTGTCAATGATGACAATTCATTCCCCAAACTAGAAGAAATAGCAAGCATTGGCGAGGTGTTTCATGCCGGGGATTCAACTTTCAGACATACAACTGTGAATGACAAGGAGAGCATCAATAGTAGTAGTAGTAGTAGTAGTAGTAGTAGTAGTAGTAGTAGTAGTGGTAGTAGTGGTAGTAATGGTAGTAGTAGTAGTAGTGGTAGTAATGAGATTGCAAATAATGGTAGTAACAATAATGTTGACCACGAGGAGCTGTCAGAGGTTGGAAATGTTTTAGCTGTCATAAATGAGACTTGTGAGGCCCGTACGTTATTAGGCATCTCGGCATGGCAGTACGGCAGGAATCGAATTTCATTGGCCTCCCTCACAGTTATTATGCAACAAGTACCCGAGACTGAACAGTCCACAAAGGGAAATGAAGAGAGGACTGTGGCAGCAGACAATCCTGCAGAGAACGGCAGTAATAATAACAATAATGCTGGCCCAGCGCGAAAGGTTGTTGAGAATGAGAATGAAGATGGAAAACAGGAGTTACTGGGATATTTTGTGCATGAGACTGGTACATTGTACACAACCCAAGGACGGCGATACTTTATGGAGAGCAACTAAGAACATGGAAAGTACTTTTTTTTTTTTGCATCCAGTGGGGTGGGAAAACATCGAATGACAACAACCAAGAGAAAAAAAAATATGTAGATTTTGACGTTTTTTTTTTTTTATCTGGTCTACCATCAGAATATAATTATCTTTCTTATTTCTTCCCTCACATACACACACACACACACACACACTGTTTTTCTTTCTTTCTTGTTTTCTATAACCAAATCTCTGTCTCTCTCTGTGTCGGGGTGAAGGACAAATTATATGCAAAAAAAAAAGATTGAGGGGCTGAGAGTGTTGTGAAGATGACACTCGTAAATGAAAAAGAGGAAGCGAATGCTGTAAGGGATGGTGCCCACGGTCGAAACGTTGTGATGATTGGAGTGTCAGGCTGCAGTTCATCCGGCAAGACAACACTGGCACGGCGCCTTGTAGAACTTCTGCAGTCGCCACTTCGACCAATTTCTCTTGACGATTTCTTTGATGAGGCGGTGTGCCAGGAGCTTGGCACCTGGGAAGACCCACGCTGCATACGCACTCAGGACTATGCGGGATTTCTTCGTGCAATTCGGCGACAGCTCGAGAGTGACGGTCGGTGTGTGGATGATTGTTTGCAGGATGTGGATGGTGTCTCTGCATACATGCGCTCTCGCTCTGCTAGGCCATTAACAACAACTACTATTACTATTACTACTAATACTAATACTATAACAGATCGGTCCTCATTTTCTGATGCTTCATCAACAGAACATGTGCAGGAATTAGCAGAGACGACGACGATCTTGGATGGAGTTTGTGTAGATGACTCGACAGTATACATTGTCTGTGAGGGATTTCTTTTGTTTGTGGATGAAACTGTCTGTGACTTGATGGATTACTATGTTATTATCGACATTGACGGAGAGACAGCTGCTCTGAGGCGATTCTTGCGGCCTCCCCGTCGTTATTTGCGTCATCGAGGATATTCAGAACGAATCGAACGTATGTTTCACTCTCGGAAAAATCTTTTGTCATGCACCACTGAAACAAGAGGAAATAATGCCCTTCTACCATCATTGTTTGAGTATTTACATTCAAAGCTGAAGTATATTCCACCACGGCCTTCTGTTCCGGGAAACTACGAACGGTTTTGGCTCCAGAAAGAATATCTGCAGTTCTCTCCTCCCCCCTCTCCAATGGCATTAAATACTGATAATTGCAACTCTTTGTTATCACCATACTCCTGGTTGGAGGTGAGAGATCCCAACTACGTTACCCGCACGCTGCAGAATTCACGTTTGAATACATGCAGTGGGAATGATTTGGTGGAGAACTCTACTACACCCATTCCATCATCACCATCATCATCTCCAACGACTGGTCAAAGCAATGAGAGTAGTACTGTATCTGCTTCTGGTCCAGCAGACCGTGTGTCCACGCTGCAGGAACAGTACTTTGAGTTCCGTTACTGGTTCTTCTTTGAGGTGCTGTACTACTATCGTCAATTGTATCACATTATGGAAGAGGTACTCACCAGAGTATGCCAACATAAGTTTTATGGGAATGATGCTAATTATCCAATATTGCGTCTCACTACCACTGGGGTGGGTCTGTCGGATCCAGAGGTAGATGAGGAATTGATTTTATTCGTCCAACACATGATCCGGCAGTCACAGAATGGCTAAAAACGCAGATGTGTTTCCTAGAGTAGGGGGATGGTTGAGGCATAATAACGGTACTGTTTTTTGTTTTTGTTTTGTTTTTCTGTTTAATACAGCTAAAGAGGATCAATGGTGTCTGCATGAGTTTATCTCTTTCTCTCCGTGTTCCTTTATGAATGGGAGATGCCTTTTGAATGCTCTTCACACGCATAAAAATGATTTGATGTACTTTACTCCTCTTCTCTACTCTTCTTTCTCTTTTCATTATGTGTTTCACTACAAAAATCTTGAAGTAAGCCGAAACAAGAGGGAACTGGTAGAAAATAGAAGAGACGTGAGCTCAAGGAGAAGGAAGCAAAGAAGGAAAGAAAAAGTATTGCTTTTTGTATTTTTATTGAGAAAGAAGTGTTTGGGGGGAAAAAAACAAACGAAATACAAACCTCTAAAAAATAATTGAGATGATGGCAACGTACGATGACTACGGCTACTACAGCGGGGAGGAACACAACACTGGCTGTCTCCGGTTTTTCCGCGCGTTGCTGATGGGTATGAATGTACTCTTGACAGCTGGTGCCATTGCGGGCCTTTCAGTTGCTTTGCTTGAGCGAAGCACGATGGAAGCTACGCTGAATGACTTGTGCCCATCGTGCCACACTGCTTTTATTGCATACGTTGCCGCCTTCAGTGTACTCCTCGCTTTTTCGATTCTCGGTTTTTTCGCGCTCTGCACCCGTAATGCTGTACTGCGTGGGCTGTATTTCATTTATCTATTTGTGGTGTTTCTGGGGGCCTTCAGCATTTCCATCGTGTACGTTCTTGTGAGCACAAACCAAATCAACATGGAGACAGGATGGAACAAGGCCGCTGTGAATAGAGCCGAAGCAATGTGTACATTGGAGCTGAAATTCCGGTGCTCCGGCTGGAAGGCGCTCTGCAATACATCAAATACAAACGCCGTGGTGGTTATTGGCCCACACGAGGAGCTGCACAGCACCGCGACGGGAGACAAGCAGATGCACATGACTTCGGACATCGTGCAGCTTGGTAAGGTTTTCCACTCCAGTGATCCAGTCATCTGCCCCGTGTGCAGCGCTGAGGATCAAAAACAAATTAATGAATACACGACCACGTGTGATTCTGTCGTGATGGACAGTATCAAGGAGCACACGAAGGAGGTGCTGCCCATTGGGCTCTCCATCACCGGCATTGCAGTGCTCGGGATGATGGTAACGTGTCTGCTGCAGCGCGAGACAAGGCGGGACGAATATTACAGCGGCCGTTACTACCGCGTGTAGAGGCGCATCAGCTGAATTATATATTCATCAAATCTCTGCTCCAGTGAAGCGTCTTAACAGGTTCTTCAAAGTCTTTTTTTTCTACTTTTTTGTTATCAATATTTTGTTTCCCTTTAGTATCTATATGTCTTGTTTGATTCCAGACCGTAAGTATTTGCGGATGTGTGCTTGAAAAAAAAAAAAGTATGATTTGCGAGTTTTTTTCTTGTTTTTATTGCTGGTATTGTAATGAAACGTCACTGACTTGCTCCATTTGTCGCTACATATATACACTATAGAAATACTATCAGAAGAAAGCAGACTACAAACGGAAGAAGAATAAAGAGGGGGAAATGGAAGGAGTAAATCGAAAGAAATCATGAAAATATGAAGAAATTATTATTATTATTATTATTATTCTGTGTGTGTGTGTGTGTGTGTGTGTGTGTTTGTGTGCATATGTTGACGGATATAAAACAAAGGGGAGAAAAAAAAATATTTCTCTCTCTTGTGGGCGCTTGAGAGAACGCAGAGGCTCAACGCGGTAATATTATTTGCATTCCTTCACACAAACACACACACTTTGAACCATCTACCCATTTACTCACTCAGTAGTTTCCTTTTATGTTTATTTTGTATATCCCTCTCTATGTATCTCTGCACACATGTGGCCGTATATTACTTCGTTTTTTTTTCTTTTGGTGACCCACGGTTATGTAATAGATACCAGAAGAAAGAAGGAAAGAAAAATATCGAAGGTAAAAGAAAGTGAGCTCAATTTGTGTTGTTGAGGCCAGTTTTTGCAGTCTGTGGGATCACTACATCTCTCCCTTTACCTCTTTATAGTTCATTTATTTTTTGCCGTTAGTATATATATATATATATTCTTATACACACATGCTTTCATATATGTATTTGTGCATGGATGGGTAATGCCGTGATTTGGTGATGTAGAATTAGTGGAGCCTTATGGATTTCGGTGTTTTGCTCTTTTTTTTCTTTTTCTTTTTTCTTTGTTTGACTGCGGAAAAACGGTGACCAATCAAAGGGCTTTACTACCCGCAGACACACGTGCACACAGTGAGAAATACCCAGACATATATTTTATATAATAGTAATATAATATACGCATTAATTTTTTACAAACCCGTAAAACTGACCAAAACAAAGTAATCATAACAGTAAAAGAATACGCACCCAGAAAGGGGGCGGCCAAAAAAAAAAAAAAGATAAAAAGAAAACCAAACCAAACAAACAAATAAAGAACAAATAAATAAATAAATAAATAAAAAACAAGAAAAAAAATATTCCAATTATAGAAAAAAAATGTTTGAGG
>JAWVMQ010000093.1:0-94621 GCA_036321185.1 Trypanosoma lewisi | reverse complement strand
CAGATTTATTTATCCATTTATCCATCTATGTGTGCTTGGGTGTGTGATTGTGCCTAATATATAAACGTGAAGCAAAGACAAGAGAACGAGGACAAGCAACCCGTTTGCTCATAGGACATATGCACAGCAACAACCAACATTCTCCTCTCCTCTTCCATCATCTATTCACGCGGGAAATCGGCAATCAAGAAGAATAAACAGAAAAGGACTATCCATTGGAGCCCAGATAAATTTAAAAAAAAAACACACAAAAAAGGAAAAAAAGTTGTTCGGTACATAACCTTCATCTACCCAATTCCTCTCTCATACACACAACAGATAGAGAGTACAGACAAAAAAAAGAAAAAAAAGAACCCAATTCAGTGTGCAGAGAATACAAAAAGTCACTGTTCCTTACTGAAACGGTCAAAATTCGCACTCTTCACATCTCCACTTAAAATTGAATGTAATTTCATTTCGTTTTTCTAACATCACATACACCTGCGCGTGTAGGCAGGCGATGCATTTTATTTTTTCTGTTTTTCCACAAATCATTGTTTACAATTTGTTTTCTCATTTTCAAAAAAAATAATAGGGAAAAAAACAAAGCAAGGACTATTGTATTTTCCATCCTTTGTAGACAAATAGAGGGGGGAGTGTAGGAATAAGAATAGTATTATTATTATTGCTAGTGGCTTCGTTGCACACCCAGAATGAGGATATCTGTCATCGTGCAATGCGGTGTGTGTTTTTCGGTCACTGCTGTAGCCGTACTGCACTTTAAAACAGTATCACTGTCGCTGCAGTGGTGGCAGCCATCGCAAAAAGAAGCAGAAGAGAACTGAAGCCAACAACAGCAGTCACACTGCCATCACCTCTGCCCATATCAAGTGAGGGTTCCGGGGTTATCACGTGGTTGGGATCGACTTCATTATTTTTCACGTGCTGCGTTTGGGGAACATTATCATCCATTTTCTCCTCCCTTTGGAGATCCGGGGGGATCGGTGCAAGAAGACCGCTGCCGTCAGCCGCCACGGTGCACACCTCCGTGTACCTGGGACACTTGATCTTTCCTCCTCCTTGAAATTAGCAGACGACACTTGAATTTCACCATCTTCCTCACAATCGTGCCAGGTCTCGTTTCCGAGGTACTTCACCTTCACCTTACCGTCCTCACAGAGCACCTCCGCGCACACTCCTCCAACGGTGTTATTCTCAGCACTCTCTTCTTTTCCATCTGCCGCAGCATTCACCACAAGCGACTCTGCATCCAAGCACCATGAGTCGTTCCCCACACGCGATCCAGGTAGAAAATCGACTGATACGTTCGAACAGCGGCTGAGTACCAAATCGGTTTCACCTTTGACTGTGCCAAAAAACGACGCGACGACGGGGCACTTGTCCCTTGCGCCTCCCCTCCAAACAAAAGTGGCGTTGGTACATCTCCCAACGTAATGGCGGTCCGATGTGCAGCGAAGCATCTTCCCGTCATCGGCGCCGCAGAACATGTTTGGATATCTGTCGGAGAAGCTCTTGTTACCTTCACACTTCGTCTGCAGGAAGTCGCATCCAGTATTGTTGCCCCAACTCATCGGCTCTGCCATGCTCCAATTTGCACGAAAATATCCCAGATCCACAAAAGCGGCCATCGTCAAAGCCGTGTAGCGGCCCGCGCGGACGGTGGTAGACATCAGCTCATCCAGTGCATGACGGCGATTCCAGTGGGATCCTGGGCGGGTCAGCGTGGCGGCCAGCTCCATGCCAGCAATCTCGTCGCATCCAAAGTGTGCTCTCGCCTTCCTTCGAGTGTTATTTCCACTGACAATCCTCAGAGAACATTTCCCACGGACGCCATAGTCAACGGAGAGAATACCCTTGCTGTCCATTGCGCGGTAAACAAACCCGAGCGCATGGGCAATCTCATGCGCAAGAATACGAACGGCGAGCTCCTTCTCAACAATCTGCCCGGGATTGTAGTTCATGACACCAACAGACGGACGGTTATTCTCCAGAGTGGCACATGTCATTGCCCACGCAACTCCGCCGCCCATTGGCCCAGCGGCAGCGTAAAGAATCATGTCGGCATTATCGACACCAGTACTCTTGTGCTCACTCGGAATCGAGAACAAACTGCACGGAAGAGGAAGGCTCGTTGGCACAACCAACTTACCGCTCACGGGTTTAACCAGAAGTCGTTCAGCATGTAATTTGATGGCTCTTGGGATAATAATATCCTGGTAAATCTTCTTCTTCTCCGGCGTCAATATGTCTGCATCACCGCACATTAGGTTCTTATTTATGAAATTAGTGCGCGACACTCCTGTTTCATTGCAGTATTTATTGGTGTCATTCAGAGCCCCGTAAACACCTTGAAGCGGATCGGCTTCCATTCACTGTTATCATCATCATCCGCTGTGGCGACGGTGTACGCCTGCATTGCGTCATGTCCCTTGCGCGGCACCTCACGCACCACGACAGTTGGCAACCTGTCGCTTCTCTTCTGCATCATCTCGTCGAACAGGCAGTGGTGCTTCATGGCAGAAGGCGCGGCTGCTGCAAGGCTCCCACCGGCGTAATGCAGCGTTAGCAGCAGCGCCAGCAGGAGGAAGAGCGGTGTGGGGCAGCGTAGCTGACGCATGAGTCAAAGACTTCCTTGCTGATCTGATTAGGTATGAGTAGCAAACACAAAGGCTTTCTACAAGAGCAAACAGCAGGGAGAGAGAAAGAGGGAAAGGGAGGAAGGCGAATGAAGCAGCAGGAATGGATCACAAGAAGGGAAATGTGAAAATGTAATATATCTGTAGTTGAGTCTCAGTCACACATAGAGGAGGAGGAGAGAGAAAAGAACAAACACAGCACGGGGTACAAGACAGAAAGACAAATGAAGGAATGGGAATGCCAAATGAGACTCAAGATTTCAGTGCTCATGTTGAAACTGGTAAATTACGTAAAATCCGTAGAAAAAGAGAGCGTATCCTTCTCATAAAATCTTTTTGCCCAAAACCCTGAAAAAGCAAAAAAGCACCACATTGACTTTTGGTCACTGAAAAGCAATGAAAAGAAGGGTATATGTATGTATATCTCCGTTCCCATTAAGAGGACATATTTTATCCAGTCGTTTATTTTACATCAACTGCGCGCAGAGTTTAAATTTCATTGGAGATTCCTTCAGCATATTGCCTCTGCTGTAATTGAGAGAATTAAACAATAAAGAGGTCAAATTATTCTTGAAAATGCAAAAGGAAAACAAACGAGAAGAAGCATACCATTGATGTCCACATACATATGCACTGCAGATTGCGGAAACAGAGACATGTTCTCTTCTCTGAAGTCATGCTCCACAGAATATATCCACCCCATCAAGAAGGCACAAGGCTCACCAAAGCCATGAGCACAAGCAGCCGAGGAGATACATGCTCATAGCTAGAGTAGTCACCTGCTTTTGATTCCGAGACACTACCGCTATCATCAGGGTTGATATGGATATTGTCACCACTGTTGATGTTGATGGGCATCGGCAGTTTGATGATGCCCAATGGTCGGTTGTACAGTATGGCATGCTTGAAAGTCACTTCGCTGCCCGCGTTTCCTCCGTTGCTTTATTTATCCCCACATAATACACGTAATATCCAGCGTCGCAGAACTGACTCCTCTTTTTGCGGAGACGGTTCAATTTGTCCAGAGACCTCACGCCGTGAAGGTCTTGCAACCCGTCAGCATTCGGAACAGCAGGTACAACATCATCCAAACGCCCCAAAAGCTTTCCGTCAATGTACGCAGATCCCGTGCCGTCCTGGAGGACGAGTGCCACTTGGTATGTTTTCCCCTCCTCCCAAGTACGTTTTCCCCCACGCCCTCCATCCACAGTCACACCTTTCCATTGCCTGTCCTTATCGTACGACAACCCCACGTAGTTTCCGTTTTCATTCACGTCTATCAGCCCAACAAACGAATGACGCTCTGTGGTTTGTTGTGAATGGTCACCGTTGCCACGACAGTGAACCCATGGTCCGTAAAAGAGTAGGCTTGATTACCCCCTTGCTCTCCAATGGGCCACACAACTTGTGTTCCAGGCAGTGTAATGTTAAGACCATTATCAACCTTCGTCGCTGAGCCCTGCACTGTGGCATTCACTCCGAGGTACTCATCCTCCCACTTGGCATTGTCACTGTTGTTGGACAAGAAACCAGCAAGACCGTTCGTCAGCGATGGGGGTGAGATTCTCTCGTCCACATCTTTCCAGGTCTTCAACACACTCTTTATTTGGTCCGACTGCTTCGAGAGATGCGTGAGAACAACAGTGCCGGATGCTTTCTCACTCCTATCGTACATGGCAAACAACTCAGCTTGTGCGTATAGCGGAGTGCTGAGTGATTTATCATCAACAGCGTCTGTGACAATCCGCCCTGCATAATGAATATGACTGGTATCCGCAAAGCAGAGCTGATGTTCTTTATGGGCATTATTATCTGCGACTCTCGTGTACAGTATCACATTCTTTCCTTCAATGGTTGCGGTCACGCGGTTTTGAATATCACTGAGCGCAGGCGTTTCAATCATGCAAAACAACAGATGTGTAAGTATTCCATGAACTTCTGTCCATGTCTTCCCCATGTCCTTGGATTCATACACCTTGAATGGAGGATCTGCAGATGTCATGAGAAGGCTCCCTTTCCACTCAAGGAGGGAAGAAAGTGCACAATCCTCAGAAATAACGGGACTTGAAGGAAATTTCCACGTATTCCCATCGTCTTCTGAAAAAATGACTGTGCATATATCCTTTTTCGTAGTTTTGTTCAATGCACAAAATGGGAATACAATCGTCTTGCCTCCCATTACAATACCTCTGCCGCCAGAAGTAGCAATCTGATTCCATGAATTTTTATTCGCTTCTGCTGTCAACAAAGCCGGTTACGATTTCGAAGCATTCCAAGTGATTGATTTGTCTCCTTTCACTTCACGTGCAAATTAACATCACTGATCAAATCTTCTTTCCACCCCCGTGATGTTTGTCAAAAGAGAAAATATTTTACTGCCTTTGACTACAGCTTTAGGGCCGTAGAGTTGAGTGGTAGAATTCAGATCAGTATTTTTTTTGACAACCACTCGAGTGTCCCACTGACCTCAAATGACGTCCGATATCTTATCATTCTCATACTTGAAGGATTTTGCCCGCAACTCACACTTAGAATTGGCAGTGTCGATACTGTACACACCAAGTGCAAGTGCGACCATAACTCCATTTACATCGAGAAGGGAATAAGTGCCAAACGACGGGCCATCTTATCGGGCAGCGGGATACTTTGCACCATCGATAGTTGCTTTCGTTTCTCCTGACTTAAATAGATCGACAGATTGTGCAGCGACTTCAGCTTTAACGACGTTACTGCTGCATGATGTCAGAAGCACACTGAGAAGGAGCAACAAACAAGAAGAAACCATCCGATACCGGGACGTATTTGAATCTTTGCTGTGTATTGACGGTGGCACTCTCCACAGTAGCGAAATGATGTGTATTTGTTTGTTTAGTCTTTATTGCTTTTTTTTTTTATGTGTGTGTATATGAGAAGGAAGTACAGAGAACAGAGACAAAAAACACAATCAGAACAACAGTGAGTGTCACCACTAGTAGTGGTGATTAATCGCGCACTCGCAATACACGTTACATCTAAACAACTGTAAAGCAAGGCCACACAAAAAAGGAAGAAAAAGATAGTTAATTTGATTCTTTGCTTATAGAAGAATACTTCGTTTCCACCGGAACATAAATTTCTTTTCGTATGTCGCAGCATGGAAATTTGCCCCACCATATCCTCTTCTCAGAAGTGCAGCTTCAGAACACAATATCAAAAAGGAAGAAAAAAGAAGCAAACACACACACACACACACACACACACACACCATCCACACATATGCACACAGACTGCTGCAGCCGCAATGAGGGCCCCGTGGCATTCCCTCTTCTGCAGGCGGTTGTGCTCCTCCTTCGGTCCAACTAATACCATCACTTTTCTCCTTGTTTTCTCATCATCCCCAGTGAACTTCAAGTGATTGGAAATTCTCTAAGCACTTGATATTACTGCGTTTACACAGTGGTACACATCTTTCCAAAAGTTTTCATTGGCTTCGTGGGAGAGAAAGCCAATCAGACCATTTGTGGGGACGGCAGCTCCTGAGGCAAGGGGAGTGCAAATATTGGATAGGTAGTTGTCTTCCTCCTTCCAACTCTTCACCACGGATTTGATCAGTCTCAATTCGTTAATTAAGCACTCAAACACGAGGCTGCTCACATCATTTGTGCTTATCTAATGTAGAGAATACAGCTTATCGTCCTTGTTTAACACAGAACTGTAGGCGTCATTTTCATCAGCAATGAGCAGTTGTCCGCCATCGAAAATTATTCGACTATGGGGCAGACGCAGGAATTGTCTCATCAACATTGTTGCTGTTGCTGATGCTGTTCTATAGACAGAAAGAGTGGAAGAGCACCGGTCAAACGAAAAGGTGACAGAAAAACCAAAACCAAAGAAAAAGGTACCTCCCCACGAGAGAAGAGGCAGCAGCAGTATTTGTATTTTTTTTTCTCTCTCTCTCTTTTCCGTTATTCTTCTTCTTCTTCCTCCTGCTCATTGGCGCCACGACACGTATACATCGTCGGTGCGGAATCGCTGCGTGATGGTTGCGTTTGGCAGCGGCGTGAATCCCCCAGCCAAGTACTCGAGCAGTCCGGCGTAGGCGATCATGCAGCCGTTGTCGATGCAGTAACGGGCGTCCATGTCGAAGCACTGGCCCCCACGCGACTGCGCCATCTGCTGCATCATCTCCTGCAGCCGCACGTTGCACCCGACGCCGCCCACGATGAGCACCTCGTTGGACGCACACTGCGACATGGCCCGCTCCGTGACCTCCGCCAGGATCGCAAACATTGTCTCCTGCAGGGAGTAGCAGATATCGTCGACGCCAAACGGCTCATCCACGGCGGACTGCACCCCGCTCGGCAGTGGGCGTCGCTGGGCGGAGGACGTCGCCGCCGCCGGACAGCTCTCCTTGTCGCTGAACCGCGGGTGGTGCAGCAGCGCCTCGACGAAGGAGAGGAGGCCGCTGAAGGACATGTCCATCCCTTTCACGACGTACGGGAGCTCAATGAAGACACGCCCGCGCCGCGCGCACAGCTCGATGTTGTGCCCGGGGGCGGGGTCGTTGGAGAGCCCGAGCAGCCGCGCCGCGCGGTCGAGGCAGTTCCCCACGGCGATGTCGATTGTCTCGCCGAGGATGCGGTAGCGGTGGTCGGCGTAGGCAATCACCTGCGTGTTTCCCCCGCTCACGTACAGCACCACCGGGTTCGCGCTGCGTGTGACCGCGCGGCCCATTTCAATGTGCCCGACGCAGTGGTTCACGCCGACCAGCGGAACGGACCACAGCAGCGAAAGTGTCTTGGCGACGGTGCAGCCCACCGCGAGCGGCGCGCCCATTCCCGGGCCCTTCGTGTAGCAGATGACGTCGATATCGGTGGACCTCACGCATGCGGCGTGCAGGGCGGACCGCACCAGCCGCAATATGTGCGCCGTGTGGTGCTGGGCCGTCTCGCGCGGAAGGAAGCCGGTTCCCGCGGGGGTGATGTATGTCTCCCGCTCGTTTGAGAGCACATTCCCGGCAGCATCCACTACTCCCACACCGATTTTGTTTGCGCTGCCCTCAATACCCAACGCAAGTACACGCTTGTTGCCAGTTCTATGCATGTCTCACTACCTTCTATCCCCACTAACTGCAGCTAATGACGATGATGATTATCACAACCAAGAAAAAAAAAGAGAGGCTGATGATGAATACCAAAGAAAATAATCGTATAGATGAAAAAGAAAAACTGGAAAAGGAGAACAATGCAAAAGCAGAAAAAAAACAAGGATTACAGTAGGGTGGATCAATGTGACATCTGCCATTTATTTCTTTCATCCTTATTTTTTCTCAATCCTTGTTCTGCATGCCGAGCTCAAATCGATTCGCGTTCATGATGACACGCATCTTTTCAGTGTTACGCTTCTGTCGCTCGGCGTGGCCCTTCCGGCGTGAAAGCTGCGTGGCAGCAGGGGAGTACAACGCTGTGGCCATCTGGTACTTGCTGACTGGACGCTCTGACACCGACGCAAAGGCGGCGGAGTAACCAATAGAATCTACGTACAACTGTCTCTGCAGCTGGTGGAGAACGGGAGAGTGACGCCACATTACTTCTGTTCCTGCTATTATGGGTTCAGATCTTCTACTTGGAGAAAGAAACAACAAAACAAACCAAACCAAAACAAAATAATAATAATAATATAATAATAATAATATAATAATAATAATAATAATAATAATAATAATAATAATAATAATAATAATAATAGTAATGAGAGAGAGAGAGAGGGAAACAAGTGAATAGAATACACATCTACAACACCGAGAAATGTCGTCTCTCTCTCTCTCTCTCTCCTAAGCAAAACACCGACAAAGAGTTAGAGTGAGAAACTGAGAAAGGGGGAATTGCTTTGCTTTCTGTTTTCCTTGTTTCCGTTCTGCTACTTGTTTCCTTTTTCAGTGAGATGGATATATTTCTCAGTTTGATAGTACAAACATAAGAAAAGAAAGAGTATGTATTCTAAAGGGTACATGTATTTCTTTCTCTCCTTTTTTTCCTTCTTTCCCCCTCTTCATTCACAGCTTTGAGCGTCTTTCAAATTCTCTTCTTGTGATCTTCAGTAGCTAGTAAAACTCCGCTTCATACGTGTGGGGTTCCACCTCATGTCGTTTGCTTACAAAAGATATGGCAAGACACACTAGAAAGAATGGCAGTAAAAAGGCTATTTTAATACTCTCGAGAAAATGCATATTGAAGCTCAAGGAAATACTGTCTTCATACTTCTGACCGTTTGGCAACAGCATCACCACAGAGAGAGATGCATACATTCTTTCTAATGGGGCTCGTACTTTGATTGCATACGTCCCAGCAGCCTTGTAGACTTTCTGGTGCACCAGAACACGAGGCCCTATAGTTATAGTAAGAGTATACTGGCGCTTTACAGGGGCCCCTTGTCTCTCATCGTAAATCGTCACAAGAACAACAAACTCATCCCCGCGTATATCGCGGGGCACACGACTGCTGGGGTGGATGAAGACACCGACGTATCCTTCCGATGCCGTGAAGCCGTTTGTGGACTTCACACGACTAATCCACTGCTTGAGTGGGTGAAAAGCCGTTGAGGTCTCAAACACCATAATACTTCCACTCAGTGTGCTTACAACGAGGTCCAAGTTGCCATTTCCAGTTATGTCGTCCGCAAGAACCATCGTGGAGGATTTCTCGTTCATGTCAATGCCGTCCACACAGCCCGTCGTTCCACTTACAATGTAGAGAACACCGTCGTGTGAAGGAACGACGAGATGCAAGCCGTCTCTGCCCTGGCTCAGAGGGGCTTTTGTATTATTGAGATTCACCAGTAGGATGGATGCAAGAATGGGCCCCTCCGTTGTCACAGGGAAATGCGGTAATATCGTACCGTCGTTCCCCTGCACGGCGTACAGCATTCCGGCCGTCGTGCCAAATGTGAGGTCAATCTTTCCGTCTCCGTTCACATCGCCGTACGTAATGTGCTCGCTGACGGCCCCCGTAAACGTTCTGCTCCACAGTCGCTTCCCTGACGAGGTGAAGCAGGCGACGTTGCCTCCCGTGTCGCCGGCGCAGATGTCGAGCACCCCGTCGGCGTTCACGTCCTCCAGCGACGGCGACGACGTCATCGGGCTCTCCATCCACACGGGCCACCCGCTGATCCTCTCGCCCCGCGCGCTGAAGCCGAAGATGGCGCCGGCCGTCGTTGTCACGTAAATGTCCTGCTGGCTGCCCCCGTCGGGGTTGGCGACAACGGGGGACGAGAGCGCATAGGCCGGCACGGTGTCGTTCCGCCGCGTGAGGTGCAGAACCTTCAGCCACTTCACCTCGCCGGTCACCAAGTTCACGACCATCAGCACATCCGCCACGTAGTCGTTGATGTCGATGTCGAGTGGGAGGAGTTCGGCCCTCTCGCCCTCGTACGCCCTCGCGTCAAAGAAGTAGCTGAGGTGCAGAACAATGTCGGGATCCCCGTCTCCGTCCGTGTCCGTGATCACGGGGCTCGACATGATGTGCGGGTCCACGGCCACTTCGTCCTCGGCGAGCACCACCGTCGTCGGGTTGCGCACGTTGCGGAAGTTGAAGGCGTCGTTCTCGCCCTCGAAGTTCACGCTGCTCCTGTACAGCTCGGGGTGGAGCAGCACGTCCATCGCAGCCCTCGCCTCGGCGCTCAGCCAGCCGTCGGTGCCGATACCCCGGTAGGCCCCCGCGCCGCCCACATCCATGTCGTCGTCGTCTTCGTCGTCAAACAGATCCTCCACGTCGTGCTCCAGATCCGCGTCGAGAGAATCAGCAGCGTCTTTGCCCTCACCGCCCCACCACCTGTCGTCCCCCACCTCATTATTATTATTATCATTAACATCACCATTTTCTCCTCTTCCCCTTTCCGCGGGAATCTCCGCCAGATGGCGGCGTCGTTCATTTAATATTGGCGTTTGTTCTTCAAGGATGGAAGTGTTGCTTGCCTGATTGATGCTGGCGCTGTTTATCTGCCCACGATAACGATAGCGCGGAGTCATGTCTGTCATCCGCCTCGCACGTAAGATGCTTTGCAGATATTCCTCGGACTGTCGAACCCTCTTCAGTTTAAAAGTCACGGCTTCATACCCGGTGAGATTCCTTTTTGCCCAGTTCTTTTTTATGGGCAGTGGTGGGACCTGTATTGCCCCGCGCGCCTTTCCATCACTGCCAAACACCATAAGCTCACCTGTGTACATGGCGACAAGCCACTCCGTCTTTCCGTCACCATCCATGTCAACAGGAAGAGGGGTGGAGTACGACTTGAAGCTCGGATGCACAAACGGAAAACCGGCCACATCTTCCCCGTTGACACCGTCGATGGCCTCCAAGTACTGTGTGTATGTCGGTACAAGAATCTCTTTGTTTCCGTCGTGACTGAGGTCGACAATGCGCGGGGTGGCAAACACACTGCTGCCCGCACGCGCTGCCCATTCCAAGTGCACCCCGGAACGACACATGTTGTTGGCGCCACCAGTTGCACCATCAGATGCCCTCCTATCTGGAGCCATAATCACGTCCGGTAACAATTGCCTGCGCGGTGGTTTGTCCCCCAGCGGCTCTTGCCATTTTACGGGAATGGCATTCGCAGTTGTGGCCATCATCATCACCATCACAACCTCCAGCATAAAAACAACAGTAGGTAGCCCATGGGAACGAGCGCGTTCATGACGAGTATTGCTAGCGTGCTTTTGAGGAAAGGTGTGATATTTCATTTTCTAACAAGGATCCGCTTTGCGTTTCACTTTCCCTTTTATTTTTATCTCTCTACTTTTATTTTCGCAAACACAAACAGATAGTGAGAAATACTGGGAAAAAGGTAATACAACAAAGCTCATGTGGAACTCCCCAAGGGCACGTCATATGTAGACAACAAACAGAAGAGAGGAGAAGAAATAAATTTCGATGCGTTAGTGAGAAAGAAGAACAGAGACCAACCAAAACACCTGCAGCACGGGTTGCTCCAATTCTTTGACTACACAGCTCCTCACATTTCGACGTGTCCATCTGCCTGTGTGTGTGTGTGTGTTTTCCTTTCTCTCTTATCTGTTTATTTCCCTGGCGAAGCCGGCCACCTCTACGTGGTGCCAGGGACCAGTGCCCTCTCCGAGGGGAAGTCAGGAGCCTGCGACCGTGCCTAGGGTGCGGTTAAAGGCCCTCGGCGTCGGCAGGCAAGTCTGGGGTAGCGCTGTGTTTGGGAGGCCTGAAACACAACGAAGGTTAGAACTGCTCCACAGCCACACGTCCCTGCGCGTAGCGCCATCACTCGCACTGAGGATTTCGCAAAGCAAGGAAGACTTCAAACAGCACATGCTCGCGGAACATCCCCTCACGCCCCTGCCGAAGGCTGGTATTGTAGCCACAGCGCTGTCGGCACCGCTACTTCCCACTGTGCCGGCACCTGTTCCAGTCCTTGCAGCAGAACCTCCGTCAAACGTCGTAAACAGGAGTATCAATGCTCCGCATGCAAGAAGGTTTGCCGCGAGAAGCACCGCTTTGAAAGCCATCAGTGCCTACTTACCACTGTTCCCGCAGTAGAAGAGATCCCAACTGTACACTTTGCAGATGCCGAGAGAGAAAAATATCAGTGCCCTACTGTGGCAACAGTTATGTGCCGCACTGCTTCCCTCAGCACCTGGCAAGGATACACCCGGATCGACCCGAACCAAGGCTCCCAGAGAAACTTAGTAAAGTCAACGCCATAACGTTCGAAGTCGATCAGGCCACAAGCCGTCTACACTGTCCGTACTGTGAAAGTAAGCACCATGTGCGGTGGGCATTACGGCACGTAAGAGCACATCATCCGGGGAAACCCGAGCCGCTGCCTCCTCCAATGTTTGTAGGCAGCAGACGATGCAGATACCCTCCCCGCAAAGAATCAGAATCGGATGATGCTAACGCTGTGCTGGACGCTGGACGTAAAAGATGCCCCTTTTGCGACAAATCATATGCGTACACCTGGCTCAACAGGCACATACGCAGCGCTCACACCAATGAACAGACGCCTGAAATTGAGCCTCGCTCTGCACCACCAAAGAGAAGACGCTTACAACCAGAGCAACGCATGTGGCCATGTGACGGATGTGAACTGCAGTTCCTCAGCAAAGACGCACTGCGGTCGCATAAAAAGGCAAAACACAATGACGATGCGCCCACGCCACCACAAACCGATGCGAGTACCCATAGATTTAGATGTGACGCAGGCGACAAGACGTATGCAAGTCGCACTGGGCTCACCTACCACGTGCAAAGGCAACACCCCACGCAGGGGGCTGGAGTGGAGATTGAGGACGGACAAAAGGAGAAGACAATCGCCATCGTGACAAAGACACTCAAATGCCCCCTCTGCCCCGCGTCCTTAGCAACAGAAGACACACTTCGTGTCCATCTATGGAAGAAACACGAACTGCATGAGATGAAGAAGAACCACTGGTCCTGGTTTAAGTCTCATGTATGCGAGGAGACCCCGGCTCACCTTCTGCTGTGCCCTGGTCTCGAAGCAATTCGAACCAAGCACGGTATACCCTCGCTGGAAAAACCAGCAGTATTCTTTAGCAGGGAACTCGCGAAGATGCTGTGTGAGCTTTTCCAGCTCCACGACCCCTGCCCTACACCTCCTGAAACAAAATCTGAGGCACTGAGTCTGGAGGGTGATCGAAGCCCTAGTTTATTGTTTTCTAGTTTAATGGATTCTAGTTTATTGGTTTCGAACTCCCCCTCTCCGTATGTTATAGTTTCGTCATCTCCCTCTTGTCCTCGTAGGTTGGGGGCGGAGAAGGTGAATGGTCGTTTACTGAGGAAGCGCAGTCGTTCCTTGGAAGGCCATGGAACCAACGGAATCTGAGCCCCTTTAAAGCTGCTCGGAGATGTGGTTCGAAATCATCGTATGGAAAGATAGGATGGAGAAAAACAACCCTTATAGTTTGGTGGCGCTACATGCGTAGCGGCAGCATGGGCACGTTTGAAAAAAGAAAAAAAAATCTGTTTATTTATTTATTCATTTATCATTCCCTTCTCAACTCAGTTACGACCTAAAATGTTCAATTATGCACTACACATGTACAGACCATCCATCCGTCCACAAAATATGGATGCAGGTATCATCATCCCTCCACTTGCATGTCGCCCTCCCCCGCAGTTTCTGCCGTGGCGTAACTGTTGCTTCTGTGCTTTGGCGTAAACCGAAACTTGTCGCCGGCCGGCCCGAGGAGCATCTCGCTGATGCGGACCCAATCCGCCACGCTGTCGCTTGCCATCAACGTCTCCAGCGCATCGCGGCCCTCGTAGTAGGGCGGTCGCTCGTTGATGCGCTGCGGCAGACGCTCAAGCAGTCCGATGGGGACGTAGCGGCACAAGAACGAGAGCCATTCGCAGAGAAACCGGCGCGTTGTGAGGATCCCACGTTCGTCCGAGCCCCAGTGCATCAGGCCGTAGTCGCAGAAGTGCCGCAGCATTTCAAAGCGCTCGTGACTACTGATGTCTCTGGGTTGCCCCGCCTTTATCTCCTCGAAGATCCACGGCTTGATGAGCGCCCCTCGCCCAATCATGTATGAATTGATATGCGGGCATTGTTCGCGGTGTTCGACGATGTCTGTGTACGAAAAGATGTCGCCATTGCCAATGAGAGGCAGAGAAGTGCGTGCGGCACAGACATCCATATACTCCCAGTTCGCCAATTTTGTGTAGCGCTGCTTCCGTGAACGGCCGTGAACAGTGACGGCGGCTGCACCCCACTCTTCGTACTCACCGATTTGTTTGTGTAGTAGCGGGGCGTCCTCGTCCGGCCCTATGCGGCACTTGATGCTGACCGGCTTTGACTGGTAATCTGCAAGCGAGCGCACAACATCCCTCAGGCGGTTGCCTTTCCTCTCCCAGAGACCACAGCCACAGCCTGACTGCACAATCCTGTCCACGGGACACCCGCAGTTGATGTCGATAAAGTCGTAGGAATAACCGGAAGCCTCAATGGCACGCGCCCACGTCAGGGCATCCTGCGGTCTTGACACGGCAATCTGCAGACCAAAAATATCTTCTGAAGCGTGACGGCGCAGCAGCGACCATTCTCCTTTTTGTAGACGGTTGAGATTCTGCACGATGGCCATTTCGCTCACCGTGACATCGGCGCCGTATTCTTTGCAGACACGTCGGAACGGGAGGTTCCCAACAGTTGTGAGGGGCGCCAATACAAGTTTGTTTGAGAACAACGCCTGACGTCGTGCGGTGTTGTCACGTTGCTTCTCCGCACTATTTCCTATATGTGGAAGGCCACTATGCTTTGTGGTAATGTCATTCTCGTTTTCGCCACCTTGTTGTACGACACTTGAATCATGAGAGCTGTGACTATGCTCAACAGACTCAGCAACCTTCTCATTCAATGGTGTTGCATCAGCAGATGGTTGTTGTTGTTGCTCTTGTTGTTGTTTGTCATTCTCAGATTTTTCCTCTTCTTTCTCCCCTTCATTGCGATGACGCTTCGCACCTGCGTTGCTCTGCCGCACGACGGCCTTGATGCGCTGCAGGGTTTCCCCACTAAAAAAGTTGACCTCGCCCTCAAAGGAGGGGCGCTGTGTGCCCTCCACAGTCCCAGAACGCTGCCGCTCAACGCCCTTGTTCATCCCTCGCGTGCGCCCATCGGCGTCAAGCGCGACACGCATGGGTGCGGGGCGAAGATACTCCGCCTTCACAGGGCACACGCCGCGCGGGGCAACCTTGGCGGCATGGTTGGTTTCCATGTTTTCACACGTCGCAGTCTCAACCGCAGCCGCAGCCGCAGCAGTGCATGTGGTCGAGTCACTCATGCTTTTCACACTTCCTCAACCTTTCGTTCCCCCACCTGCTTACAGACCTGCTGGCACCAATCACTAGGAAGAGAAAAATGTATGCAGCGAAGAAATCAAACAACACTGCTTTCTTTGGGTGAGAGTGAGAGATAAAATAAGACCATGGAAAAGTACACATGGGAGAAATGACAAGCGGAGAAAATTCCAACAAGAAATACAAAAAGATGGGTCATTCAAAACCAACAAATTGAAGAAAGAAAACAAGATCAGAGTAACACTAACAAAGAAGAAAAATCATATACAAACATGGCCATTATATTAGTTCTCTCAACTAATGTTTTAGATGGGAAGCAAAACAATAAAGAGATCTGTATTTTGAAGAAAAAAAGGACGAGCCCTTCAATAATGCATGAGAACTGTCAATAAAAAACAAAACAAATGAAAGGGAAACGCTTTTATTTGGGATGGAAATATAATTTAAAACTCAAAAAATAATCTGAGGCATAGACAGGAAGAGGATTCCCCCCCTCCCCTTCCCCCATTATCGTTGCTGTGAACCCATGGTGCAGATAAACGGACATTCAGAACTGGAGCTAATCGCCTATTCCTTGTGGTTGTTACAATGCATCTCACAAAACACTACTACAAATCTGAGAGCAAGAAAAGCAGTTGCTCCACTTCCGCTTCATTATTCTTTTTACCCTCATTTGGGTAATAATTCACTGGTTTCCTACCGTCATCATTGCGAGGTGTCTTGGTACTCGTTGGGGGACTTGCACCTTGTGGTGGATTCGACATTTTATATTTACGTGTCTCCTAATCACCAGCCAATAGGAGAAAGAGAAGAAAAAAAAGAGATTGGGAGAGAATAAGTGAGGGAGAATAAGAAGAAACGAAGGGGAAAACAAACAATAAAGAAGACAAACAAGTCCACAGAGAAAAAAAAACAAGAGAAATAAATGCACCAGATAAGAGTTGCCTTTTCTTCACCGATCCCTTTTATTTTCACTCTCCTACTCATTCTTCTTTTCCTTGTTCCTTTCCACTCCACTTCTTGACAATTGGGAAACGTCCATGCCAATATTCAAGGGACCAAACTTAAGAGGAATAAGGTCACATAATTTTACCACTTTTGCGCGTTCCTTGTCATGAGAAACCAAGACAACAAGAAAATTTTCATAGTTATTAGAAAGATCGGCAACTTCAACCAGTGATTGACGACAAAACCCACACGGTGGAGTGAGTGTCTCAGGGGATAAACTCGTTACAGCATTTGATGCCATATTGCGCCCATACACTGCAACAGCTTCTGCCGTACGATGTCCTTCGGAATTGCCCTTCACAATGGCACAAACTTCAGCACAGCATCCTTTTAAAGTACAATTTTCATAGTTACATCCCGTAGTAATGGTGAAGTCATTGTGAAGAAGAGCCGCTCCAACAGCAAAGTTCGAGTATGGGCAGTATGCGTTAAGGTGGGCATCCACAGCGCAACGAGCTAGCCGCTGCAACTCTGCTGGCAATTGGGCCAGAGGAATTAAAGTATTCAATACGACTCCTGCACGCCACATGATGATAGTGACAATTATGAAACTCTTACTACATAATGCTTATACCCAGTTAGAAATACAAACATGCGAAGGCAAAGCAGGGACCGCAATAAGTAATAGTAGGTAAAAGGAAATTCACCCTTACTACTCTCCTCCCCACCTCACCGCAAGCAAAATAATAATAATAATCACCATAATAATAACAACAACAAAACTCAAGCTTTTTGTGCTACCGTTCAGCCAAAGCCCCATCTAAGGGTTGTAACCCCAAGCGTCTTAAAGAACTCCAGTACGCTTTGCAAAAACACATAAGAAATTCTTTTAAAGTCTTACCCGAGATACAACAGGATGTCAATGGTTCTACCTGTGTATTCGAAACATATAACGACTGATTAAAAGACGCACCCACATTCATTTTTCTGATAGCAGTGGCTTCTTCTCTCTCCACGGGAGATGCATCACCATCGTCACCGATATCGATATCTACCTTATCCTGAGCGCCAAGCATTTGACAAAGGCCCAAGAAGGATAACCCATAAAGCTTTTCCACACTTAGATCCCGATATAGCTCTTTCAAGGCCTTGGCGCCAAAAACACAAGAATGCAAATTCCCTTCTATGCTTTCCTTTCCTCCCCCACCTCCTTGTTTCCCTTCTTTATTCCAATATATACGTGGACGTTCACGTGGAGATGTGAGCGGGATAGTATTAATATTTAACTCTGGAAGCAACTGAGATGGCTTTTCATAAGCATCACGATATGAAGATCTGCCAGAATACTTGCCTCCAGCAGCGCGCCTTCCATTTCTTGAAGAGACAACACGAGCGATAGTAGCTTTTCCATCTGAAACACCACATAACCCTGAATGGAGCATAACAACAGACTCGTCTTCATTTGGTGCGTCTGGCAAGGGAGGAGGATTAAATGATGCATAAGAGGTCTTATTAGCATCTACTGAATACAATAACTTCAGCACCCAACACCCAAAGTACTCCAAAGAGTCATGATCATCAGATCCCTCATTTCCGTTCAATACAGGAATTCTATTTATATACGCGTGAGACTTTTGAAGCTCCATATGGCACAAATACCAGCAGCGCAACACTGCACGACCTCTCAATACATCTGCTAGATCATCCAATGGTGTTTCAACTGGAATAGCCGCCAAAGCCCACACCACAAACTGTTTTAAGTCACTAACGGAGAATAACCCATCGTGATCACTGTCCAAAACAAACAATAGCGCCAAATGGTGAAGGTCAATACTAGAAAGGCACTCTGGTAAGAATGTCAAAATGACACGCAGCTCTTCTACGGTCAAAAACGAGCCAAGAGAACTTTGTTGAAAAGAGCAAGCACTGTGAAACCGCCCCCTTTCTTCCCCATATCCTTCCTCAAGAGGAATGCTCTCCTTTCTCAGTTCCTTCTGTTCTTTTAGATATCGCTGAATGGCATCCTCCACAACATGCAAGACAAAGGAGGATGCTTGTCCCATATGATATGCATATACCTATATATAGCCTTATTCACTCACCCCTGACAGTCAATAAACACTGACATGTACACATGCACACGCACATAGAGAAACAGTAAAGAGAAAGAAAATCATCCCAGAGAATAGCGAGGCAAAAAATCACCAATAGGAAAATGCTAAGCCATACCAATAATTGTGTATGATATGCAATCAAATAAAGCACACAATTCATTACCACTACAATACATGGAGAAGGAAGCAACCACGAAACGGAGGGGGGATAAAGATAGATAGATAGAAAGAAGCAAAGTAAGAAAAAAAAGACTTCATCGGGATATATTCCCTTTACTGCTTCTTGTCTATTACTACTTTGATAACTACAATAACGATAATCCCAATCATTATAAGAACTGAGAAACAAATTATGATTTTGTCAGTTATCATACGCCGAATAAAAGCCCTAAGTTCTTTTTTTGCGCGATTCACCTCGGAATCCAATTCATCCAAATTTTCGTTGACTTGTTGTATCTGTTCTGTCTGGTTGCGCAGTTTCGTTGCGGCGTCCGTACTTACCGTCTCGGTATCATTCAGCAAACGCTCTGTTATTGCTAATGAGTCCAGCGCAGAATTTTGAAGAGTATTAACACGATGCGCCACCGCTCGGGCTTTATCCTTTCCGTCATTATTTGAAGAACTTAAAGACCATATGGAGTTTTCACGGGCCTCACTAGATGATATGTCCTCCACTTTTTTTGATTGCAGTTCCCTTTTCAATTCATTAATTGTGGCCAGATGTACTTGCCCACGTTTTTCATACAGACCCTGTTCGTTTCCTTCGATCAAGCGCACTTCTACCTTAAATTGGTGGTGTGTTTTCTGAAGTCGCTTCAACAAATCTTGGGCCTTGTTGTATCTTTCACGCCTTTGACTTTGACTTGTAGTTAAATCTAGCGCTCGAATAAGTGCCTTTATCTGTTCCTCAAGCCATTTCAGTTCCTCGTCATACATGCAAACATCAGACATGATAAATAACTAAATATATGAGGCTAAAACGGCTCTGTAAATATGTTACTAGGTCAGAAACGTCTTTAAGGATACACATAAAAATAAAATAAAATGGGAGATTGAGAGAGATGAGGCATAAGAGTAATTGAAAACCAAGAAACAAAAACAAAAACAAAAATTCTGAAAGGCCCATGCACAAAAATGCTTCATTTAAATAAGGGACTCAGGGTGAATATTTGGCACAGGGTTTCGTGTTTTTGCACATCGGCCCCTGCTTCTTCACTGTTTGCGCCGAGCCAATGCAGAAGCCAATGGGATAACAAGAACGCGCGGTGCCCGTTTCAACACGGCAAGGCTCAAAGGAATTGGGGGCTTCACTCGTCCTTTCGGCGCCCCTTTGTCACGGGTGTCGCCCGGCGGTGGGCGGCGAAAAGGCAGAAAAGGGACGACGCCCGTCAGCGACTCATTCCTAACACAGCGGCCTGGTAGGAAACTCGCTGCCCCACTTTGGTTGCTTCTCCTTTTTGTTCCCTTTCGTTTTGCCGCGTTCTATTCCAGAGTCCGCGTTTGTGTGCGCGTGCGTTTTCCCGCGGCCACCGGGCGCCACGCCGCTCTTTCGAGGCCGGGCCGCGCGTTGCTCCTTCTGCGCCGTCCTTTTTGCCCGGCGAGAGGGCCAGCCCAACACAGGCACTTCTTCGGACGTCCGGCGGCTTGGCCGAGAACCCCTGGGCGCGATAGCCGGCAAGGTGGGGAGAGCCGCTCGGCCAGGGCAATCTGCAGTGGAGGGGATGGCGCTCCGGCGCTCGGGGGTTCCGGTGGGGTTGGGGCGGTGGCGTCATAACGCCGTCCAATTGAATGCCGGGACGCGGCAATAAATTAAGCCATGTTACGTTGTCACGATGGCGATCGGCTGAAAGAGAGAAATGAATCGTCTTTGTGCTTATCCAATTGTGATCTGTGCATCGGCAATTCTCTCTTAGATATCAGAACAAAAATTCCGTCGCATAATGCTCTATATACAGGGTGTTTTAAAACCACGGCGGCTGTGTCATTATACGTTTGCTCCCTTGAAGACGAGAATCGCAAATTGTTTTAAAGAAAAGCGGCAGTACAAAGAGCAAAGAACAAAGCAGAAAAGGAATGATTTGTACACGGAAATAATAAAAAAAAATGCTATATGTATGTGGCCTTATTCTGTGGAACATTTTTTTTATTTTTCGGTTTGTAAGGACCCAGTTACTGCATGCATAATTTCATTTGATTTTTAATTTTTAAATTTATTCTCTCACTTGTTGTTATGTATTTCTGCTAGTTCTTCAGAATGCTTTATTCATTTTTGTTCCTTTGCTCTCCCTTTTTTTCTTCTGTTTTTCAATATGTATGAGTAGGCACAAGGGCCAAGATGTCGTTGGAACCCAATCACCTTTCGGCAATTCGTGAGGGTTCAGTTGCGCGTGAAACCGTGATGCCCTATATTTCCATAGATACCATGACTCCACGTGAGAGAAAAAAAAGTTCTTATATAAGTAAAGCAGAACAGATGAAGTGTAATAGTAATATATCTTGTTTGTGTTTGGTAGACGCAACAGTATGGGTGGGTGAAGTATCTGGAAGAATAAGTGTAGTTGAAACCAATTCGCGTCAGATTATTGCAGATATTTTCGAATTCAAAGGCGTGGCTGTAACCGTAATGCGTGCGGCCCGAGATTTTGTATGGGCTGGTTATGCAGATGGCTGTTTACGTGTTTTAAGTTCATTAACCAGAAAGATTGTGTTCGAAAAAAAACAACATCAAGATCATATTACTGACATTGTTGTATCACCAAGCTTTGACACGGTGTATTCTTCTTCCTTAGACTCGTATGTTTATTGCTGGAACACATCTTACTTTGCCGTAGAAGAACCCCAACTGTTGGGCCACTGTGGCGCTGCGGCGCGTTCGCTGGTTGTTTGTTGTGATCTTTTATTTTCTGGTGGAGATGATTCAAGAATTATTGAGTGGGATACTGTTAAAAAAGAGAAAATGCATTTTTTGAGAGCCCATTCTGCCCCTGTTATCTCCTTGACAATCTGCAATAATTTTTTGTGGAGTGGATCGGAAGATGGTACTGTGTGTATATGGAGCTTCTCAGGGCTAAACAGTGATGATTTACCGGAATGTATTCATATGATCACAAATCCTCATGAGGGCCCCGTAACAATTCTGAAGACTGTAGGTTTGAAGGTTTGGTCTGTGTCCGCGGGCCATGTTTACGTATGGAATTCCTCTGCTTTTGAATTGGAGGTCCATTGTCAGTTAATGAAAGAGAAAGATCTATGCTTAAATGTTATGGAAACAGTATCACAAGTGATCTCTAGCAATACGTGGATCGGCTATAAAGGAACAGGTGATCTTACGATTATTCAAAGTGATGACAGTCTACCTTTCTTACAGGGAGAACTTCTGTATTTTTTGGATAAGAGGGAAAGTACAAATGATAGAGATGAACTTATTAATGAGCTTCTTGAATCTCAGAGGATATTAAGAGAAGAGGTTCGGACATTACGAGAAGAAATTGCAATGTTACGTTCTCAACAAATACAAAAAGGGATTAATGATGAGACGGAGATGATAAAGCATGACATAAAGAGAAATTCTAATCCATCGAACACTACGAATTTAACTATATCCATGGCAACTAATAATAATCATAATCATAATGTCTTTAGCGGAATTTCTTTCCCTGAGGAAGAAGGAAACAGTTATGCAAAATATATGGCGAGTATTCCCCGATATGTTGTGGTGAATATGCCTGTATTATTCGAAGGACTAATTTCTCTTCGTGAGGAGATCGGGAAGCTTTTGGGTTCAAGTGAAATTTTATATGAAAATAACATATTGTATTTTAAGGATAAAGATGACTCCATACCTCTTCCCATTGGTTTTATTACGCTTGCTGAACTCACCAAGAAGGAACGTGATATATTAAGAGACATATGCGGCGCTTCCGATCCACCATTTGTAATTCCTGCTTTAACCCCTACGAACAAACTGAAGATTGAACAATTTCTTGTTCAGCTTTTCTCTAGACGGCGTGGATATCGATCTGCCCCGTCTTCAGCTTCTTCTGATGAAAGGCTATTAATACATGCTTTCATTAATAGTATTCATGCCTCTGATACTATGACAAATACCTCTCCATTGGCTGAAGTAGAACAGGATGAAATTGGTTACTCCCCTTTGTCATTTTATTTAAACAACATCATCTGTGATCTTATGGTGATGTCGCGGAGAAAGTCTCGAAATGAGCAACTGCAAGTGACAAATAAGAGCTTAGAATATGTTGGAAGTCTAGTTGAGAGTTCTAATGGAAAGAAAGATATTGAATCGAAGGAAGCAGCACGCCCATGTAGAGCAGATGATTTTTTGGAAGTTTCTTCTTTGAATGGAAAGGCTTGGTTATCGAATTGTGATGGATTACAATTAACACGTAAAGATGCTGACTATGGTTGTGATGGGATAAGCACCCGCTTAACAAGGCGAATACATTCTGTAATAGGTAATGTGATGAAATGTGCTTCATCTCATTCATCAGGACGTGTTCAGATGTGCTTTACAAAGTCTTTGCTTTTTAATCGAATCGATGATGGATCATCTCATGTTGAAGGTGAAATAGAACGACTCAACACAGTCACTTGTAAGATTGTAAGGCGACTGTGTCATGCCATAGAAAAACTAGAAACTGAAGTACGGGATCAGAAGGAGTTAATCAACACTTTCAGAACTAGGGATAGAAATTGTACAGAGGACCAAGTAGAGGGGATATCTCATCGTCCCCCTGGCTTAGTTTCATTGCTAAATAGAATAGATGAAAACAATCTGTTTGCTCATGAGCTTGTTATTCAACGTATCTTAGAGGAGGGTCAGCGAATTGCGTTTCAATACGGACATTTGATGGATACACTCCTGCAAAGGCACAGACCTTCCGCACATCCTTCAATTTCCTGGGGAACTGTATCGAGACAACGCAATAATAATAATAATAATAATAATAATAATAATAATAATAATAATAATAATAATAATAATAATAATAATAATAATAATAATAGTAGTAGTAGTACGTCCTTGCCTTTACCCTTGTTGGACGCTTTGAATGAATACAGTGTACTCATTGAAAAGGTTCAGATAATGGAGATGGCGTTTTTTGGAGACCAAGCATGACGTGAGTAGAAAACGGACCCAAACGATGCTAGGAGAATTAAAATATTTGCAATACGTCGGAGTTTTCTTATTTTTTTTTCCTTACTTGTATTGTGTTGTGCCTTAATTTTTGGTCCTTCCGCCTTTCCGCTGTTTTTTTTTGCCTTTTTATCGTGTCTTACTGTCGACTGATTAAATGAATAGATGAGGACAATGTGGACGTGGAACAACAACAAAAAAAAAAGAAAAAAATGCTTTTCCTTTCTTTTTTTCTCTTGCTGATGAGGGGCATCTTTCCTTTTTCATCCTATTTTGTTCTTCTCAGAGTGGGTGGCTCTTGAGGACTTTTCAACCAAATTTAGTTCTTTGAATACGGGGAAGGATGACGCGTGCAGTTCACATCACGGTTTTCTTTTTTTTTCTCCTTGCTGTACAGTCTGTGACTGGCACGATCCAAGTGACTCGTCACCCCGACGGTGCCTATTGCGGAGATTATATCGGCCTTGTGAAAGGGCGCATCACGGCCGGCGAGTCGGCGGATACATTTGACATTTGGCTCGACGCCTTTGGAGACGTCTACAACTGCAAGGGCGAGAAGTACACATTTGACGAACGTACCAGCATGATAACTATCCCGGGTGCAACGGACCCAAACGACTGCCTTGGAAAACTTTTGGTGCAGAACACACTCTCGCTGAGCGTTACTTACTCCCCGAAGTATGACACGCTTTATGTGGACCTGGGGATTGTGAGGCTCAAGCTCACACAATGTTTGTAGGTGTAACTTGATGTCTTTTCTTGTGTTATACATAACCAAAAGGAAAAAGAAAATAGCACTGAAGTACGATATGCATTACTAAATTCTGAGTGGAATCTGTAAAGACAAGATATCAAGTGAGGAGCGAAGAAAAAAAAATACCATGGAGTTGTGTCTTGTGTATGCGTCTTTTTTTTCTGTTGATTAGTCCATGGGCAGGTAGAAAGAAAGAGGAGGAGTTATTCGAAAAGACACACAAATAGTGAAGTCAAAACGGAAGGAAAAGGAGCGAAAAAAGATTATTGGCTGGATAATTCAAAAAAAAAAAGAGAATGAGAGAGTTTGAGCTATGTACCATAAAAGTGATGATCCTTTCCTACTGATAGTAGTGTTTTTTTTCTTTTCCTCTTTTTTTTTTCTTGATGTCATGTATGAAGCCTGCAATATGCTACACAATAACATGTGGAGTGAAGCGTCAGATTCCATGACCTTTTTTTTCTTTCTGTTAGGTTCTCGTTCAGTGTATGTGGGAGTAAGATGTTGACGAAAAGAGAGAGAACGAGTGAGTAATGAAAGAAAAAGGAGGCCATGATATGATTGTTTTTTTTCCTTTGTTGTGCGCGTTTTTGCTTTTATTTATTTTATATTTTTATTGATACCAGTATATTTTTCTCTCTTCATATATACTGTTGATTGGATAACCATGCTACAGCAATTTCCTTCTTTCTTTCTTTTTTTGCTGGGCGGCTGTTGCTTCATTCGCTGAAACATGGAAAACAACAATAACCAAGAAGAGAAGGGAGGAAAGGAAAGAAGAGGATTGCAGCAACAGCCTTTGTTGTTGTTGTTGTATATCGTGTGGATCTCGTTCTTTCGATGTCGGTGGCTGTTTCGCTGGCCGGGAGAATAGCGAGAAACCGTCAGCTGAAGTTGCTTGCCGCCCAGAGTCATCATCTTGCCGCGCGTTTCACTGATGTCTTTGCTGACGCGCATCTCCAGACAAGGTGCCTTAACAATCGCCACTTTGAAAGCACCGTCTACTATCCACTGAGTGATTCATGCACGCTCCGCCTGGCTTCAGAGACGGCAGAGAATCCCACCGAGTCCGTAGAGCGTGTGCGTGGTGCCGCACTTTCTTTGTTTTATTCTAAAAGGGACTTGCGCCACATGTTGCAGGCGGTGGAGTCGGATGTATTTGTAGAGTTCAATGCGACGCTCAATAGCATGGACGCAAAGGCGGTGGTGCACCTAATGCGGGCAAGCAACAACAATAGCGACGGCGTTGGTGTGGGGAATACAGCGTCGGCAGAGTTTATGGCAACCGTCACCGCTGAGCTTCCTCTTGTTGGGGGTGAGGAAGAAGATGTCTGCATGGCTGGGGATAGAGAGAAATCTAAATATCACATGCGGAGCGATATTGCCCTTTGTAACAGCAGTACTGGGAGGTGCCCGCGTGATGCAATCAAGAGAGGATTTGCCTTATCGCTGGCAGAGCTGGATCCATATACTGTGGAGGAGCAGAGGAAGAGAGAACAAGAGGCATGGTGCTATTTACAAAGCGTGGAACGTGATAAACTGCAGCGTGACTGGGAGTCGGTTGCTCTCTCTGCATTCCTTTCAGGGTCATTGGATGGAAATTGTTCTTCAGATAAAGTGAAATGGTTACCCCTGCGTGAAGAAACAGACACAGCTCAGGTTGCACTTTCGTCAGGGAAATACTCCAAATTTCTTTCTCTTAGCGCGAAGGATATAGTGGGTAATGATACTCTTTTGACATTGCCGCTACATATACCGCCGTTGGTATTTCGGCGTATTCTAACGGGGGATGATGCACACAATGGTTCCCCTGCACGAATTGCTTATTCATCTGCACTTGTGTGGCCTGAAAAGTGGATTGTAAGCACAACCCTCATGCAGTTATGTAGTGTATTGAATACAAGCATCTGCACTGTGGATACTATAGTTCCTTCGGGTAAGACAGCAGATATTGCATGGACGTCTCAACAAATATCCTTTTCAATTTTCCAGGCCCTCTTAAATACACATGGTGTTTTCCCTTCTTCTGTACCTTATTCTATTGAACGTGGTTTGTTCTTTGTGAACAATCTTCTAGCGGTTTCATTTACTAAACAAACTGATGGAGAGCGTATTGTTGGAGATAATAATAATAATAATATACCCCTTATTTGCTTAAAGTGTACGCCTTATGAAGTGGGCAAAGTAGGACAGGAGATTCACGTGGAGTTAGAGGTGAAACCGTCAGCATGTGAAGTGAGTTTTCAAACTTATCGGGATTTTGTCACCACTATTTTTTCTGTGGCGAAGAAGATGATGAAGAAGGAAGAGGATGCAATGATAAGAAGGAAGTATGAAGAGGGATTCTTGCGGGGGGCTTCAGTTATGAATCGAGGATTACTGGGACGTGTATGGAGGCTTCTTGCTGCAATTGTTTCACTGACAGATGTTAAAAGAAGAAATTTGCTCTCGGATATTTCTCTATGGTTTCCAGCTGAAAATGCATTCAGTTCTTATCAACCGCAGGAACAAAAAGAAAAAGAAAAGGAATTATTGGGTTTCATTGCTCAACTTTTCGCTACGGACGCGTGGGTCTCACCGACATCATCCGATGGAGGGACACTCCCTGAGATGTTGACACTCTCTTCCGCCTCACTTGAGGTTCAGGCATTGCCGTTGTGCCACACTCTTCAAAGACCAGACATAACTTACAGGCATCTTTTTCACGATATATCACTACGTATTACTGAGGTGGGAAATAATAATAATAGTAATAATAATAATTGTAATGATGATGATAGTGACATGATGGATTCACGAAGAGATGTAGAGGATGCGGCACGGGAGCGACAGATGGAGCAGTCTTGCTACTACTGCCCCGATCTCATTCTCATGATTCAAGAAATGCGGCTGGCGCTTCATTTGCCACAGCGGTCTTTTCCAACACTGGAGTTTTTCCAGAGGGCTGTGCATGACGTCCCGCAGCGTGTTCATGAGCTCATGATGGGAGCTTATGGCGATGTGCCTATTTATACACGTGTGGTGGCGCACTGGGGACCTAGTTTACGCGCGGAGGTGGAAAGTGATATGCATGGGGTGACCGAGAAGGACAATGTCTACAGCTTCAGTTCCCAACAACAGTCGTACCATCGCTATAATCATTTCCAAGGCCCCCTAAGACTTCTTCTCTCTGTCGTATGCTCCATGTACGGGCGTGTTTTTCCTGACCGTACGACAGCTCCACTTATTGCTCTGAACTCACCTACCAGACGCCGTTCCATTGATTTTTTACTCTACTCGTGGTTCATGGCTTCTCCCCAGGTGCGTTGTTTTGAAATTAGTACACGTACCGCACGAATAAAAGCTGCGAAAGAGGCTCTGGAGCAAAAGCGCTCAGATCTTGCGGAGAAAACATTATCCCATCACGTGAGTGACTACATTATACGCGCCATGCTTTTCTATGATTTCTGTGGCCAGCGTGTGCTATTTGCGGAGACGCATGCAGGTACTGTTGGGGAGGCTGTGAGGCATCTGAACAAGTTGGCGGTGTCACTCAACATTCCTGAACAGGACTCTTTCCCACTTAAGCCAAAAACACAACGTGCGTCCCGCAGATTTGGTTCTTCTACTCCTGGGTTTGATTCAGAAGTTTCAGTTTTGTTAAGGACCCTGACTGAGACAACACATTCCCCCTACCGTCTGTGTTTTGTGCGCACAAATGATTCCGCGTCTTCATGGCTTGAGGGAATAGTGGAGGTGCAGGTGCCGTTTCGACAGATTCGCTGCGCCGCCTCTGTCACAAAGGCCCGCGGTGTTATTCCGGCTGTTGCGCTGGCGTGTCGGGAGGCAATCCGGTGGGCGGGTGGCGAGGAGGTGGCGGGGCGGGCGGGGCGTTGCGCCGGTGAGGCGGGGACGATTATCCCGCGCGACAGTTTCCCGCGCTACTCGGCGCGTTTCTACACCCCCGCCAATCTGCTGGGAGAGGTGCTGCAGGGTGTGGCCGGCAGGTATCACTGCACCTACACAATGGACTCGCACACACGTGAGGTGGTCTGCCTGCTGCACATTGATGCCGTCGCAGGACAGGGCAACGCTGCGGTGGAGAACTCGTCGTTTCCACTTGGTGTGGGCCGGGGGAGCAGCAAAAAAACTGCGTGGGCCGCCGCGGCCTTACAGGCCATGCAAACAAATTTCCCAGATGTGTTGGAACAAGTTGAGCGTCATAAGAAACTGTGTGAGATTTTACACCGCCCTGATGACCTTTCACGACTGGGCTGCGATAATGGGTTCACGGTGGCCGTGGAACAGAACAAGAATGCACATAGTGGAGAAGGTTACAGATGCATTATTGCGCCTCAGGAGCCCGCAGATGCGGAGAAAGAGATATGCAGTACAGACAAAGCTCCAAGTGTTTTTGAATGCTATGCGGATCGAGGTGTAGATGCCTACCTTGCTGCTGCGGATGCCTTGCTGAATTGTCTGCGGCAGCGGCAGCAACAGTGTTGTGAAAGTGTGGATGGTGAGGATGGTAATACCAATAGTTCCTTTGTATTGTGGGACCCCACCACAAATTATGGTAAGAGTGTATGGCATGCCTGTTGCGGTGCATTGGGTGTCGCGTTCGGCGGTAAGGTTTCCCTGCGATTTGAAGGCGGGCGTGAGGATGCTCGCATTCGTGAAAGTGAGATGCCGATGCAAGTGAAGCTCATCGTGCGCACATGGAGTTCAACTGATAATGCTTTATTAGAAACGCCTATTCACATACTCCATGAGAAACGCATAAGAGAATATAGCCGGCTTGCTACTATGAATGGAGAGGGAGGAGTTTCTGTCGAGGAGGTGCTTTTTGCTGCAACACGTCTGTTGGAGGAAGGTATTGGTAAGTATACCGATGAGCCCACTAGAAAAAACCTTCAACGGCTTCTCAATATCCTGCAGCGACTGAAGGAGGGGGAGCTCTCCTGCTCACGCCTCAATTCCAGGCGCCGTATGGAGTCATGCATTGAATTGACCCTCGGTTGCCAGTCTCGTGTAGTTGTTCGCCAAGTAGCTTACGGGATGGTGATGGCGGAGTTGGGTATTTGGTTGCCAGGGCGAGACCGAAGGTCACGAGTCCCCTTTGTACTCGCTACATGTACTGAGAATACAACGGGGAAGGCATTGACAGGACTAGAAGAAAATGTGCGGCGTGTTATGGATTCTCTGTGGGCCACTGCAATGCGGTCGTGTACTCACTGATGTGTATGTGTGTGTATGTGGTGTGCTTATTCGTTCCGTTTTGTGTAGTCAGAGCTTACATCAAGAAAAAAAAAAAGAACAAGAAACAAAAAAAATTGGGACTTTGCGGGGATTTATTTATCCATCTATTTATTTATCTGTGTACATATTTTGCCCGCCTTTTGTATTTTCCCACCATGACCTTGTTTATGGATCCTTGGTTTTCTCTTTCGAATACTTTTTTGTTTTTCTTGTTGTATTATTCCCCCCTCTCTCTCTCCCTGGCCCATCTTCTTCACCTTTGTTTCCATCTTCTTCTTCACCCCCTCGTCTCGTTGGTCGCGCAGGGAGAAATGAGTGCGGCGCGCCCCCCGCGCGATTCCTCCGTCTTCACTGTTCTCTACGCCCCGACGACCGGCAGCACCCGCAGGCGGCGGTGGCGCAGCGGGCGGATGTACGTCGGCTTCGACCGCGCGACTGTCGTGGACGACGAGAGCCGCCGGACGGTCTGCGCCGCGGGGGGGACGGGGATGCGGCCGTGCGCGGTCTACGCGGCGATGCGGGCGGCGGGCGGCGGGGCGGAGTGGCGGGCCGGGACGGAGCTGGCGGTGTCGGCGAGGTACATCGTGCAGATCGAGGAGGCGATGCACCTTCACCTGTTGCCCTACGCAACACACGGCGACAGTGAAGAAGGGGAAGAAGAGGCAGCTGCAGTGAGTGGGAATAATAATAATAATAATAATAATGGTGGTGGTGGTGGTGGTGAGGATGGTGAGTGTTGTTCTGATGGAGATAGTAACAGTATGAGAAGGGTAAGAAGAAAGGACATGGATCCTGCGGTGTCGCTATTGCCATGCCGTGTTGTTCCCCAGGTTCCTCCAGCGACTACTAGTACTAGTACTACTACCACTAATAATACTATTATTCTGGGCGCCGTCTCTCTTGCTTCTGCTCGGGATGTTTTTGTTCCGCCTGACAAAACAAAAGAAGATATGCCACCGCCAAGGCGCACCTCTCAAGAGCTTGTTTGCGAGCTCAAGCGCGTGTATCCACAATTTTTTACTTGATATATATATTTTGCTCCCACTTTTGGGTTGGTGATGGGCGTTGCTCTTTTGCTTTTTTGTTCTTTTCTATCCTTCATACGTGCATGTGTGTATGTATGTTAATAATACAGAGACGAGTATTTTTATATCTTATGATTTATTTATTTTGTTTATTTCTTTCTCTATGAACATCTGCATGCTTCACTCATCCCCGTTCGTTTGTGATGCTTCCCTTCCCGTTTGTTGCTGTTGTTGTTGTTGTTTGCTGCTTCTCCCATTCCTTTCTTTTGTATATTTCTCTTCTTCGCAACAACTGTGGTCCAGAATACCTCTCCATACATACATACATACATATATTGCATAGATATATACATATATAGATTCATATAGTGCCCGCTTGAGAGATGAAGTCACTCTCCGTCACGACTGCAGCAGCAGCGGCTGGTGTCTCCTCCTCCGTGAGAAATCCCACAGAGGATGCCGTTCCATCATATGTGCTCTACAGCCCGCAGGGATCGAAGCCGCTGGCGGGGCTGCACGTCGACGGGGGAGCCGTCAGTCCTTTCTACGACAGGGACACAAAGTCGCAGCTTCTGTGCATCTCGCCATCCGCGCATGTCTCATTTCTGCGCAGTACTGTATCTCGTTCAGGTCCCGGCAGCAGCAGCAGCACGAATAATAATAATAATAGTCATAATAGTCATAATAGTGTTGGTGGCTTATCTGCCGCGTCGCAGCGAATTATAGTCATTCAAATGTTCTGTGAGGAACCTCCTCGTGGCGTGTTTACCTTCACACTGGAGTTGGTGCTGCAGGATAAATTGGGGCGTCATCGGATTCTGTTCAGTAATACCTTCCAGCGGCTGCAGCGGTGTGCGCAGCATGTGAAGGTGCCGCTGCAGTGTGTCTCACCGGGGAGGTGGTCAAACATTGTGTTGGACGTTCCGCAGATACACGCGGTGCTGTGCGGCAGTTCAGGTGGAGGACGCCTCTCCTCAGTGGATGTGATAAAGTCACGCAAGTTACTCTTCATCACTCTTAGCTCTAGTAGTGTTTGCCTTGTGCGGCGTGTACTCGGCATGCCCCAGCTTCCCCCTCCATGTGAAGACATGGCAGTGACAGAGTGGCCCTTGTCATTACTTCTGCCGCGAGAAGTGCCGATTTGTTTTTGGATTATCCGAACATGCGAGGAGGACTTTCTGCTGCAGAAGATTCCAGGGGAGTCCCAGCATTACCACCAACAGAGTGAAGCCGTAGGTCACGAGAGTAGTACACCAAAGCCGCCCAACTCGACTCGTGGAGGTAATAGACAGACACAACAGAGGCCTCTCGCTGTTATGGGGTCTCATGTCTTTTCCACTGCATCGGACTTAAGCACGGGGAGTGTGCGTGACGTGCATATGCATCGGGTGGAGGACACACCGAGAGACTTCCCTGCATTCTGCGAGAGGGGCTGCCAGGCAGCGGGGCAGGAATTGGAATCACGGCATAGTGGAATACATGATGTGTTGACGCAGGCGAGGGCGACCCCCCGCATTACACCCCGACGGGATGCTGGGGTGCAGACGTCTGCGTCGATGGCAGTTGGGGTTACAACGACGACAACAACAGCAAGAAGGAAAGCGAAGAACGTAGGTGTGGATACTCTGCAGGTTACTGGAGCGAGGCCTCTCAGCTTTCGAGCATCTGCGAGAGAACGTTCAATGAGGATCACGACTCCCAATGGCATGAAGCACGTGATGCTTGAAACGGAGTATGCACATGGGAATAATAATAATAATAGTATTGGGACTGGGCATCATGAGAAGTATGAGGAGGAAGGGGAAGAGTGCCTGCCGCAATCCAAGAAGAATGGCGATGCTTATTTCAGCAGAAACAAAAAGGGATCTTCTGCACACACGAGCATGGTGGAATTTACATCCGCGCGGCGTCTGGATTGTCACGAGTTCGCTGATGACGATGAGATGATGATCGTGGACAGTACGCCGCGTGTGCACACACCGTCTACTCCCAACTTTGCGAGCACACTCGACCAGATGCGTGAGCGTGTGAAATGCATCCAGGCGTTGATCGCTGAAGGTGCGCAGGACGATGTGTGCACACGCGAGGGGGGCGTGGTGCCTGGAAGCAGCAGCAACAGCAGCAGCAGCAGCACGACAAATTGGGGAAATCTAAACAACAAGAAGAACGATAAAGAGAACGAGAGGGACGACGGAGACGGTCATCGTCAAGGAGGAGAAAGGTCGCAGTTGTATTCATTGGTAGAGGGCCATGGGCGAGGCGAGGAGGCGAAGCAGCGAAATAAGAAGTTGAGTCAACAAAGGCTTTGCTCACCATCCCGTGGTCATTCATTACATAAGCAACATAATGAGGAACTGCGACATGCCAGTTACCCGCACATATTGACCCCCTTTGATGACGGGACACACCCCACTGCTGAGGAAGGAGTAGGAGTACATAATTGTACTGTCACCCCGAATGAAAAGAGAAGAAAGAAGATGGATCGCACAGACGACGACGACGAGGACGAAGATGATAATGGTTTTACAGTAAACGTCTGCATGTCAGCAGACTGCGAGCGCCCCGCAGTTGTGGTGCCCGCCGAGTTGACTGCACTGAGCCAAAAGCCACCCGTTCCTCCCTCGCGTTCGAAGCTGCACGAGGTGGATCGACTCTGTTTTGATTCGCCGGTCTCTGAGAAGACATTTGAGGAGTCCTCGCTGTCTTGGGCCCTCCAAGCACCAGCACGGCCTGGGGATGAGAGCTGTCTGTCCCTTTCCGTTGGGCCATCTCCCGATAAAACCAAATCTTCTGCTGCCACGGAGGATGTTATTCGTGCCTCCTCTGTAGCACAGGAGCGAAGGGCGAGGACAACAAACCCACATGGGCGACTTGGGGAGTATGTTGATGGGCCGAACTTGAGCGCGGTGGATCTTCGGACGCACAGGACGATGCCGAGCAACACACCGCGTCACTCACCACAAATTTCTCACGCCGCAGACGAGGTGGAGAGTAGTCTCAGCATGATAGACTACAGACGACCGCCGCCGTCTAGCAACGGTGGTGGTGGGAGTGCGGCTGCAACTACAAAGAGTGGTCGCTTTATACATGTCGGGGGAAGTACTCATGATGGTGAAAATGAGAAGGACAGCCAACACCAAGTAGACGAGGAAGAAGAGGAGGCGCGACCAGAGTCGTGTGTTTCCTCACTCCCTCCGAAGTTTCCCTTGCGCGGGGATAAGCAGCAGCAGCAACAACAACAAATGGAGAAGAAACAACATTTGAAGGGAAACTTCCCCAATCAGTCATCATCATTTGTGCCACCGTCTTCGACCTCTTTCTTTTCCAATGGCCCGAGACCTCATATTGCCAATGAAAGCAATGGTCTGATACCAACAACCGGTAGCGTGTCTCAGGGCACTTCGGGAAGTACATCATGGCCGTTTGCACCCGTTTCCGAGCTTCCACAGGACGTGGACGACGGCAGACAACCCCTGGATAATGTGAGTGGCCCGTTTGTGTTTGATCCTATTCTGCAGTGCTGCCTGGACCTGAGGTCGAACACGTACGTGGCGGCAGCAAGCCCGGTACATGAAAGGGAAGCATAGGTGACAAGAAGAAGAATGTCTTTTTTTGTTGTTACTGTCTTTTTGTTTTTCCTATGTGTATCTTAGTGTGTGTGTGTGTGTGTGTGTATGTGTGCATGTGTGCATGTGTGCGTGTGTGTTCACCCTTCTCTCCCTCTCTGTATATTTATCTGTCTCTTTGGTATTATTATTATTATTATTATTATTATTATTATTATTATTATCATTAAAAGGAGTACCACTTATGCTCCTTGTTTAGAGTATATGCCTGTGAGCGTTACTCCAAAGTCACATTTTGATACTTGCATTGCTCTTGTTTTTTGTTATTTCTGCCCTCTGGGTTGTTTTCTTTTTATTCTGTGCTTCTCAGAGAGGCACTAGTAGATCCACTGCCATTTCTCTGTATTGTGCCTTTTTTGTTTTGTTTTTGCCTTGCATCCCTCCCAGAATACAAAAAAAAACTTTATATCTTTCTGTGTCTACGAATGTGTGTGCGCATATAATTACATAACCACGCCCTATGGAGGGACGGGCAGCCTGTATTGTTTCCAGTTTGCACGAGAAAAGAAAGACCATTTGAATCAAAGAAGGAAGGAAAAAAAAAAAAGAAAATGATGCATTTTCCTACCACGGGCTCTCTTGTTTTTCTTATTCCTTTTTCCCCGTGTTTCTTTTTTTTGTAGGCGGTGTATAGTAGGACTAGCTGTGTAGGTAAATATATCTCTATGGAGACAACAATTCCGCGAGGGCCTCTTCCGGCCGTCGTCATCCAGCAGGCCATTGCCGCCCAGCGTCCCGCCAACATCGACGCCCCTGCCGCCCCTCAGACACCGCCGCCGCTCCGCGTGGAGGTGGAGACGCGGCAGGGGTACGTCTACGAGGGGCGGCTGCTCGCGCTCGACGTCGACTACAACGTCGGGCTGGCAGAGGCGACGACGTGGCGCGAGCGGCTCTGCGACGTGGAGCGGGCGCTGCTGGCGGCGGCGAGATTCCCTGCGCCCCCCGCGAGCCCCGCCACCCGCCGCCGCTACGTCGGCTCAGTCGTCGTCCGCAGCAGCAACGTCGTCATGCTGCGCTTCCCGCAGACCGGCGAGCCCACGGCGAGGGGAGGGCGGGGGGGCGGGGAGGGTGCCGTCGGTCTGCAGTCCGCATTTAGGTCAATGGCAGCGAAGGTGAGGCGGCAGATCGGGATGGAGCGGCAGAAGAACCGCATGGAGCGAAGAAAGCGCCTGCATCAGTCGGCAAAGCAGACGCCAGTTGAGGCGGTGAAAGGGGGAGAGGCCGACATGCGTGCCACAAAAAGCCGAAAAGTGGACGTGAAGAGGAAAAACAAGAAAGGGACTCTCTCTCGTGATTAACAATGGGAACGCTCGGTTTGTTTTAGATTTTTTTTTTTGTTGTAACGGTTATTGTGTGCTCGGTGTTTGTCGCTTTTTTCTGTTCCTTCTTTGGTATATATTTCTGCCCATGTGACTGACATGCCCTTTTTACTTTCGGCGCAGTGCGCGCGTCATGGACCTATTTAACCAAGTGCGGTTGCCTCAGCTGTTTTTTTTTTTTCATTTTTTTTGGGGGTATTTCTCTCCATCTCTCCGCTGAGGTTTCTCACATTATGTGTGGTTTATTATTATTACTATTTTCCCTGTTTTGGATATATGTTTCTTTCTATATATGTGTGTATGTATGTATGAGCCGTGTATTTCTAATTTTTTTTCTTATTCTTTTTTTTTCTTTTTTTTTTTGTTCTTTGCATTGTCGTCAGCGAGTGAAACACCGGTAAGTGTTTTCTTCTCTAGTGTTGACACTTTCATTGGTACCAGTGCCAATCATTAATAGTAGCGGTATTATTATATAAAAGAAAAGGGCGACGGCTCTGATATGGTGGTTCGGGCTCTTCTAGAAGTGGCAGAGAAAAGTCTTGTGTGCCGTGTCTGCTACTCTCTTCTTCGCTCTCCTGTAGTATTTTCGTGTGGTCATGTCTTCTGCAGGAAATGTGCTGAGCGGTCCATTGAGGAGAGGCCGCGGTGCCCGTTATGCAACCACACTGTTGGGAGCCGCCGTGTCATCACGCCACTACCGACACTCGCACGCCTCATGCTGCTGATTCACGATGTCACGAAATCGTTGCGGCTGCGGCAACCGACCCACGCTGCTACTGCCCCCAACACTTCACCGCTGGGACTTGGGGGAGGAAGAGAGGGAGGAGACATGGCGGCGAGGAGGATGGATGCTGGTGACATGTATCCCGTGACGACTGGTGTTATTGGCCTTCACTCGTCTTCATCCACTGGCAGTGACGGCGATGGCAAGATGGAGGGGACGCCTGTCATCCAGCGGGCTTCTGGCATGGAGGAGACTCAGTTCCTGCGAACACCACACCCTCAGTCTCCAACGCTCATGTCGATGCTGGTGAATGACTTTCTGGCGTCTGACAACATGGAGACCCAGCGCATGTTCGTGGGGAGTCCTATTGGCAGTTTTCCCTCTCCCCGTCGTCCTTCCTCCTCCCCTTCCTCTTTTTTCTCTCTCTCTACTCCACAGTGCTCTCCTCAGTATGTGGCAGTGCGGCGTTGCAGCAATGAACCTTCAGTGGGAGGTAGTGAGCGTATCGGTTGCTGTGTTTTATGTGGTCTGGATATCAAGAACCGGGCTGAGGTTCGCCACTACTTGCGGCAGCTGCTTCATTCAGATCCAACCTGTGATCACGCGTGGCTTCACAGGATGAACGAGGTGATGCTTGGCGAGCTTTTAGGCCCCATGTGGTCTCTCCACCCCACTTCTTCAGGTGAGGAAAAGAGAGAGGTCGATGCATTTCGAAAGCGCGGTCGCAGCGAGTCTTCTTCTTCCTATTCCGATTCTTCATGGTCGTCATCTACACATCTGGTGCATCAGTCGTGCCTGGAATGGTGTGTGTTGCGTGATCGTGTCCATGACAACGCGACTCTGCCGGTTGTGGTGACGGGTGCGATGCTCCAGGAGCTTAATGGCCTTTCGTGTGCAGCCGTCTGCTCGTTTTGCTCAAACCATGGGAGATGTCTTGTGCCGTGTGGGGTCTGCTACCAGAAGGCCTATCATTACCCCTGTGCGCTGCTGACAGGCACAGGCGTGTGTAACACTTCCTCTGACGTTGTCTCTCTGATTTGTGGGACGTGTCTGGGGAAACAAAAAGAAAATTCGACGTGAAGGCTGTGAAAGGAAAAAAGGAGGATGGGGTTACTCTGGACAGCTCTGCTGGTGATTTTATTTTTCTGTTCTGGTGCATGCATGCGTCCAAACATACGTTCCATCTTTTTTCTTTATTTTTTTTTTTCTGTTCCTCTCTCTGTTTATGTCTCTTCTTCCCTCCCTTCCTCTATGTGTGAGTTATTCTCGTGTTTATCTGGCTAGTAGTCTTGATGCTGTCCTTGTGGTTTTTTTTTGCCTTGTGGCACTTTGTTGCACATTCCTCGGCAATTCTTCTTTTTTTCTTTTTTGCCCATCGCAACCCAAACACCGAAAGAAAAAATAAAAATAAAATTCTCGTAGGACGAAGAGCGAACAACCAGCAATAACCAAGTGAACACCACCACCACCACCAAATAAAGCTACACCTTTGCTTTCATATACTGAGAGAAGCATACAGACATCCACTGGCAGGTTTACAGGTTGAAGTATCTGGAATCATGTCACTGCAAGCTGAGGACCAGCTGCCGCAGAACCCCATGATGGGCCCCGGCTCTGCAACGGCCGACCAGACCAGCATTTTGTCTGGCGGGAAGCACGGCGGGAAGGTGGCCGGGGGACGCGGGAAGGGCAAAGGAAAGGGAAAGGGCAAACGCGGCGGAAAGACCGGCGGCAAGGCGGGGAGGCGCGACAAGATGTCCCGTGCGGCCCGCGCCGACCTCAACTTCCCCGTCGGCCGCATCCACTCCCGCCTGAAGGACGGCCTCAACCGCAAGCAGCGCTGCGGGGCCTCCGCCGCCATCTACTGCGCCGCGCTTCTGGAGTACCTCACGTCGGAGGTCATCGAGCTTGCGGGGGCAGCGGCGAAGGCGCAGAAGACGGAGCGCATTAAGCCGCGGCACTTGCTGCTGGCGATCCGCGGGGACGAGGAGCTCAACCAGATAGTGAATGCTACCATCGCCCGCGGTGGTGTGGTGCCGTTTGTACACAAGAGCCTGGAGAAAAAGATCATCAAGAAGTCAAAGCGCACGGGTTGAGTCGGGGGAGAAGGGCGCATCTTGAAAGTGGCGGCGATGTTTTCATCGTTTACCACGCGGGTCAAAAGATGGAAGAAGGGGAGGAGGGTGGGACAAGTGGAAAATGAACAAACACACGTTTGACCTTTCTCACTGATGCTACTGCTTCTGCTTGCCCCCCTCTTTGCCTCTTCTGACACACAGAATAGAGTTTTATGAGTTTCACAACCTTTTTCTTCCTCTTTTTTTTCTTTTTTTGATTACTTTTGGTTTCTTTTTCGTTCTCTGTGTGTATGCGTCTCTCTCCCTCTTTCCCCTTTTCGCGGCGGAATGAAATTGGGAGTTTTTTATATACGTTTCCTTCCTTTTTTTTTCTGTTTTCGACACTGAGGACGTTAGATAGAATGAAGAGGGAAATAAGCAGAGTGAGTAAAGAAGACACGTGGGTAAAGTGCAGGAGAGGAGAAAAGGTGGAGGAGGAGGGACGCAACAAAAAATAAGCAGAGAAGGAAAGGAAAGCAAAATAATAAAAGAAAAGGAATAATACTGATAGAGTGGGCCAATTTACCCTTTCTCTGTATCATTGATAGAAACTGTAGCCATTCCTCCTCCTCCTTTCTTTCTTTCTTCTTTGTTTTCTTTTATCAATGCTTGTTTGTATTACCTTCCCTTTGTTATCCAAGTCGTCGATGGGAGAGTTAGAAGAGAGCGAGAGAGATACATACACCACTGTACTTTGTGGTACATATATAGAAAGAATGTGAAGAAAAGACAGAAGAAGATTATGACTTCAGTATTCAAGCAATTTTCTGCGCTTGCTTAATACGGATTTTTCAGGGTGGAGAGAAGGAGGTGCATGAAAGCAATCTTCCATCTCTTTTTCTTTTTTTTTGTGTGCATCTATCATATTTGTATGTATGTATTCATGCATGTGCCTCTTGATGAGAAAAAGAGGATGGTGACACTGTTCTGAGGAGATAATATCCTTTTACTGTTCATGTCTTAATATTTGTTTTAATTAACCTTTCTTTTTTGTTTTTAAGACTTTTTTTTTCCTTCAATTTTTTTCTTTTTAAATATTTTCTTCTTTCTGATTTATCCTCCTACGTGAGCGGTGATTCCAAGGAGAACGTGTAGAAACACAGGGCAGTTTAGGTAGGCCAAAAAAAAAAAAGCAATAGCGAGAGTGGGAGGGTTTTTGTTCTCCTGTAGACATAATTTCTTTTTTTTTTAAATAGTTTGTTGTGTGTGTTTTTTTTTTCTTGTAGCGGATGTGGCGACATGCGGCTCTTCTTCCTACTGTGGTGTGTTTATTAGGGGGAACGACCCGACGTTTCATTCACGGCGAGATGAGGCACCACAACACAGACACAAACAACACTCGCATTCCATGGGACTTCTCAATGGCAAGCTACGAGGAGATTAATAATGTCATCCTTCCGAAGTTTCCACGGAGCCGCCGCAAGAGTGCCGTGATTCCCCTCCTCCACCTCGCGCAGCGGCAACAGGGAGGCTACATCCCCGTGACGGCGATGTATAAAATTGCCCGCATTTGTGAGGTGCCGCCGATGCATGTCTTCGAGACTGTAACGTTCTACTCGATGTTTAACCGCCAGCCCGTGGGAAAGTATCACATTCAGTTTTGTGTTACAACCCCGTGCATGCTGTGCGGTTCAGATGAACTTGTACACCGCACGGAGGTGTACTTGAATGTGAAGATGAATGGAACAACGAAGGACGGCCTTTTTACGCTTGGTGAGATGGAATGTCTCGGCGCCTGCGTGAATGCCCCGATGCTTGTCGTGAGCGATTACAGTAATCCACCGAACTTCTCATATGACTTTGTGGAGGATTTGACGTGGGAATCTCTCAAGCAACTTATCGAGAATCTCCGTGAGGGCCGTCCTTTTAAGGTCGGTACGCAACGGGCGGATCGTACGTGGGCAGATCCGGCGGGCGGCAGGACTTCTCTCTTTTTGAAGGAACCTCCGAAGCCCTACTGTAGAGATTTGGATGCAAAGCCAAATCCACCTTGGACTGCAAGTGCCACTAAAAAGTAATCTGTTTGTAAATGGGTGAGAGAGGGTGTAGGGTGCTAGATGAGATAAAGAGGTATACTTGGGAATATTAGACATCCATACGTGTATATATATATATATATATATATATATATATATATATATATATATGGGAGCGGGGAGCGGGGGGAGGGATTCGGGATTGTGACGGGGTTTGGGGTTGGGAATAGTGTAGTACACATTTATATATGTATGCATATATAAATGCAGATGTATCTTTTTTTTTTTTTCTGTGTGTGTTCAGTAGTCTTTTGCGAGTTATTTATTTATGTATGGGTTGATGAAGCTCATAGCAAGGAACTGGTGGTAAAGTGAGGAATTTAAGCCCGTGCTATTAGGGAAGCGTGCATGAATCAAGGTGTGTTTAGAACTGAGTGAAACCCTTTTTTCTTTTTTCTCTTTTTTTCTCTCTTTCCCCTCCTTCACTTCAATCTGTGCTGTGTGGGTGGCTGTAGTGTACTTCACTTATTAGGAATTGCCATTAGCAGTAAGAGAGAGAGGGAGAGAGAGAGAGCTAACCACAGGACTGGCTAAGGAGCAAATTCACCAACTGTCGTCGGACAATCCGCAGACAAAGTATGTCTTCTTCAATACATCATTTGAGTGAATCCATTCGTGCTGTGCTTGCGGAGCACGGGATTCAGAATGCCCGCGTTGTCATTGACGTGCTGCCGGGGAAAAGTCCGAGTGATGACAACAGGGGTGACGGAATACATTCCCTCCAGTCGTCGGAGGTGACTGTTGTCGTTAACGGGTGGGACGGCGGCGTCGTGGAGGTGAGCGAGCCGGCGGCGCGGCCGAGTGAACCGCCGAAGACACCGCCGCCGCCACGCGCCACGTCGCCGTCGGGGAATGTCATGCAGAAGTCATCGTCGACGACGCCGGCGGCGGGTGACGGAGAGAAGGGGGGGAAACTCCCCGACATGAGCAACACAAACAACACGAGCACTCACCACCAGCAGGAGCGAGGAGTGAAGGACGACAGGGAGGGCGACTGCGGAGGGGAGGATGGCAACACTGACGGCGTTGACGTGGGGGAGAAAATGATGGAGTCGACAGCGCGACCAAACAACGTGTGCCCAAAAAGGATAATCCCCCCCATCCCCCCGCAGCGCTTGTCCTCGCAGGAAGAGTCCCCTGTTGAGGAGCTGCTGCCGTCCGCCGTTGCGACGAAGCGTGTGCATGAGGCCAACCGACCAAGTGGTGGGAATTTAAATTACAATCCCACGACAAGTCAGTCCACTGCCTCCGATAGCTTGAAGCCCAACTCTTCGCGTTCAATTTGTTTGCTTTCGCCAGATGAGCACCAGGACTCAAGGGGCCGCTCATCCGTGCCATCAGCCTCCCGCACGACGAGCATTGTACTTGTGGAGGAGCGAAGGGCGCCGGCACCGCCTGTGAAGATGACTCCCTTGGGTGCTACGCCTGTGTTCAGCATCCTCAGCACGAATAGTGCGGAACAAAATGAGCGCAGCCCTAGCGACAGCGGGCATCGAAAGGTCAGTAATGTCCAGGTGATGAAGTCGCCAAGGGAGGAGGAGCTGAAACACCAGCCAATTTTCCCTGGACAGGGGGCGGAAGGGGTGTTGCAACATGCAAGTATTCTTATGAGCGCAGCTCCGAAGAAAGGACAGATGGACGCGAAAGGTGGGAATACCGGTGGTAACCTTGATTCGAAATTTCCTCCTCTGGTAGATCAGAGCGACTCAGTGTTACCAAGCACCAACGTTCCCATTAATGGCAGTACTAAAGTAACAAGGCCTGCCGCACCACATGTAGATACATGGAAGCCTAACAGCAAACAACGCCTACAAGAGATGTTACAAGAGCAGCGGGAAATGGAGCAGCAAAGTTTGGCGAGTCGCGCAAAGCACGAGGAACTCATTAAGGAAGCTGAGAAATATTTGGAGGAGTTGCGGCGAAAGAAAATGGCAAGGGCTGCCGAACAAGAACAGGCAGAAGCAGAAGGAAGGGGGGGAGGAGGAGAGTCGCCATACCTGCCGCAGATTAGTCCGCGAGGAAGTAAAGGCTCTAATAACCAAGCAGCGGTGCGCAATATATCCCCGCACTGTTTATCGCCCACCCCAAGCAGCTGCAACAGCGCAAGTGGCATAAAGGTTGTCAGATTTACGATGCCCAGGGGAGGAAAGGAGAAGGAGGAGGTGATGAACCAACTGAGCACGAGCCCACAAGGATCCCAGCACATCTCCAGCAAGGACAAGTACAAATTACTCTTTCAGGAACAGGATAAAGTTTTGCGTCAGAGCGAGGAGAGTACGGACAAGTACAAGAAGTTGGTCGAGCAGGCTGTCGCGTACCATGAACAACAGAATGAGATAGATTCCCTGCAAAGGGAGATTGAGCATGAGTATGAAGAAAGAAAAGTTTGTTGAAACGTGAGTTCTGCATTTTTGTTTATTTTAGGGTAATGTATAAATACTTTACTGTTTCCTTTTTTTGTTTTTAATGCTTTTTTATTCTTTTCATTCTTTTTTTTTGTTTCTTTTGTTCTCTTAGTTTCTGTTTCTCTATGCGTGCGTGCGTGTGTGTTCACATTATGTATACAAGAATTTTTTTGTCCATTTCTATGGTCTACTTCAAAATGGCTTTTCTGGAACAACAATAACAACAGCGAAGAAACGAAAGAATTTAAAAGAAAAAGATGACAACCCAAACGATTGAAGCGAGGGAAATAGAATAAAGAAAGCGAAAAAGAAGAAAAACCAACAACGACAAGAACGAAGATAATATGAAACTCTGTGATACATCGTCACGCAGAGAAATCAAAAAGAAAAAAAAGGAAAAGAAAAGCCGCAGAAAGGAGGTATATGAACAGAAGGGTGCGGTTTCAGTCGTCGTGGTGTTCCTGTTTCTTGTTGTTTGTTCTTTTTTTTCTTATGTACACGTTATAGACTTCTTGGCTTCTATGTATATTGTATCTGAAAGTGATGAAACTCATATATATATATATATATATATATATATATATTTCCTTTTTTCTTCTTCATTCTGAGGAGAGGGGGGCGCAAAAGAAAAATAAAGGGAAAAAAGGAGGTGAGAGGGAAGTTTTTGCTTCAAAGAATATACACCTCCTCGTGCTGCCGCTCTCTCTCTCTCTCTTCGCCTTTGGGCTGTTTGTCTGGTAGTTGTGTGGGGAGCCACGAAACTGCAGATAGACCACAGACGCACACACAGAGACCAACATAGAAAGAGAGGGAGATAATACATCAACTAGAGAGAGAGGTGTGGAAAGGAAGCAACAGGAGGAAAAGGGGTGAGAAATTTTTTCAAAGACGTGAAACGAATATTTAGATCTGCCTGGATAGAGCAAATCAGTGCAGGAATAAGGGAAGAGTAAATCAAAGAAGGTCAGTAAATAAGAAGCAAAGAAAGGAAGAAATCGATAAAAACAAGACGAATTAACAGAGTAGTATTGGAGGGAAGAGAATGAGTAGTAAAGACAACCCAGAGAAGCATGTGGATCCAAGCAATCCTGTGCCCGGATGGCTTCCTGACTGTGAGCCTAGCGAAGAGCAAGAAGGATCGCGAGCGGTGTTGGGTGGCATGACCCCTCGTCGTCGGGACTGGGTGAAACTAAATGTCGGTGGGACATACTTCACGACAACGTTTGCCACGCTTCTTTCAGATAATGATAGTCTACTTGCATTACTGGTTCAGGACGAGATGGAGCGGATGGTTCCTGTCGACACGGACTCCGATTGTGCCATTCTTCTGGATCTTGATCCGCTCTATTTTGCTCCTGTATTAAACTATCTCAGACACAAAGTGCTCGTCATTCCGCCCAGTGTTCCTGCAGCTGGTGTGTTGGCTGTCGCGGAGTATTTGAACTTACAGAGCCTGGTGCGGCAACTTGCACCGGAGCGGCATACAAGACGACAGCTGCTGTATAGTTGGGGCTCTGGTGCGTCTGGGGAGTTGGGAACGCAGCAATTTCAGGACTGCAGTATGCCAGCGCTTGTACAAATTACACCTTTTGGTGTGCGGGTGGTGGACGTTGCTCTTGGTGCGAACTACAGCTGCGTCCTGTCCAATGACGGCAACATTTACACATTTGGAAATGGAGACTGGGGACAGCTTGGGCTTGGAAGCCCACGAGAGCTTGATGAACATCCAGACGACAGGTCTGCAGTAGTGACAGTACCCCAACGCATCCCACTGTTTGAGCGAAGTCCCGCAGTCCACCTTGCTGCCGGTTACGCATTTGCTATGGCCTTGACAGCAGATCATCATGTCTACTTTTGGGGCAATAACAATCACGGGCAAAGCGGTCTTGGTCCACGATACTTTGATTATTCTTTGAGAAAGGTGGAGGGACCAACGCTTGTTGAAGCACTTGAAGGAAAACGCATTGTGCAACTCGGGTGCGGTAGTTTTTTTAGTTTGGCGCTTGGGGAGGATGGCACACTGTACAGCTGGGGCCTGCTGGAGTGCTTGGGCTTAGGAGGAACGGAAGATGTACGAGCTGCTATCAAAGATCCTAGTGTTATCAGTGAGTCTCTTAGCACAGAGAAGCGAACTGTTGTATTAGTTCCACAAGTTGTGCGTGTGCCAACAAATTCGAGGCTTATACGTGTTCATGCAGGGCAGTGGCACAGTGGAGTTATCAACCGTGACGGTGAACTCTTCACGTGGGGTGTTGGCTATCAGGGTCGTCTTGGACATGGCGACAAGGAGCCTGCGTTTGTGCCGACCAAAGTACGCGGCGCTCTCACAGGGCAACGCGTGATTGATGTGGCCTGTGGGTCTTTCCACACAGTGGCGTTGACGGACACTGGTGCCGTGTACTGCTGGGGCGACAACGCCAGTGGCCAGTGCGGGGCGAGGTCGAGCATGGATGCGGTGACGTCCCCGTACCGCGTTGTGAACCTCGAGTTCGTTGCGGGCGGCGTGGCGACGGCGATCTCCTGCGGCCGCCAGCACACAGTCGTGGTGATGCGGGGGCCGCAGCGGTGGTGCCAGCGGCCCTGCTGCCGCCTCGACCACCGCGGGAGGCCGTGCGGCCCGCACGGACAAGTCTTCACGTTCGGCGAGACGAACCGCGCGGGGGGCGGGGCGGTCAGCGGCGGCCCGGCCAGTTGCCCAAAGCCGCAGGAGGGAAAGGTCCTTCGCCAGTTCCGCCTCGTGCCGTCGCTGGGGGACCTCAATGTCACCAACGTCAAGAGTGGGCTGCACCACACATTTGTCTTCGCGGAGGAGCTGATGAACCCAACGACTGCGATCGGAGCGGCTTCAGTAGTTGCCACGGGAACGGATGCCGTCGAGGGCCTTGCCGCACACTCCTGCGCATCACCAAGGGAGTGGGCGAATAACGAGGCGTCACCTGTAGTGTTGGCCTCGTGGCGAAAAGGACGCAGAGGAAATGAACAGTGATATGTGTATGAGATAGGGAGAGAGGGAAGAAGAAAAAAATAAATAAATGGTGGCACTATGGCCAAAGGCAAAATAAATGAATAAAAAAAATATTAAAAGAGCAAAAGAGAAAACCAGAGAGAGAGAGAGAGGGAGAGAGATCATGCATAAATACACAGATATTTATATGTCTATATGTACTCAATTACCCCACCCCTAGCTGCTTTGATTTGATTTCTTTTTCTTTTTCTTAGTGTTTTCTTTACTTTTGCTATTTCCCATCCTCTCATTTTATCTTCATGTAAGGCACTAAACTCTTTCGTTGGCAGAGTGATGTGGTGCAATGTGAAAGAATGGATGAGTAGTGAATGACTGGAAGCTTGGTAATGAATAGGAGTTGTGTATATTGTGTTATCATTCTCTTGTTCACACTCCCACTTAAAGTACAGAAGAAAAAAAAAGGAAGAAAAGTGTAGGAGGTGAGAGGGAGGGAGATGTAGGTGTGTGTCAAAGTACGAGGGAGTGCGTAAGAAACGTACAGAAGCCTATGTATACATTCATCTTTAATATCTAATATCTAGGTATGTATGAGTGTTTTCTGGGTTTTTTCAGTGTACTATTGTCTCCCTTTTGGGTTGTATTTTCATTTTTTTTCTTTTTTTTTGCTGCTAGTGGAGGTCCACTCGACGCCTCCTTGAATGGATGATAAACAAAGGGGGAATACTACAGAAAAAAAACGGAAAGAAAAAGGGGCCAAACTAATCAATGAAGTGAAAATGGAATTAAATTACAAATGCCTCTGATGGGATTTGGTTCTGTGTGTGCCACTGCAGTCGTTTTATCTCACCATCTCTCCTTCCTTTCCATTTGCTTCTTTACTTCTTTCTTGTGTGTGTGTGTGTGTATGAGTCCCAACTTATTATTGATTTTCATTCTTCCCTATCTTCCGTTTTTTTCCTTTTTTTATTATTATTGTTGTTTTGCATTTTTTGTTTCTATTTTGAGCGTCTACCGTCACGGCGAAGTGTGTGGTATGAGTGTGCCACAAATTGTTCCCCCAATGGGCAAAATTGGTCTCTGCAGCACAACGTTTGCCCACGAAAAAAAATAAATAATATTTTTTATTTTGTGTTTCTCTCTCTCTCTCTCTATATATATATATATATATCCTTCATATCCTCTCATTTGTTGTTGTTGTTTCTTTCCCATCTTTTTTTCTTTTTTTTTGTAGTGTGTGTCCTTTCTCTTGATTTGTGCCCATCCACCCTCCGACACTTCATATATACACACATACGAATATTAGATTGATAAAAAGAGACAAAAAAAAGGGAAGGGAGTTAGGCAGCTGGCTGACGCGGCATACACTTTCTCTTTTTTTTTGTATTATTTTTCACCGCGGTTCATTTGGGTGGGACAATTGCTTATTATCCTGCACAAAGAGAAGATAAATTGATAGATAGATAAATAGAGAGAGAAAGAGAGGTATAGTCACCCGCGCGCTATTAATTCTCACAGCTACGAGCGGACACGTCTCAGGCTCCCAAGGTGAGGTGAGGGTTCTCAGACAGGAATAGAAAACTCGTGTTTCTTTGTGCGTTTGTGATTCAAGAAAAAAGCAAAAAAAGAAAGAAATAATAATATTAAAAAAAGGAAAACAACAACAAATAGATTTTTTTTTTAAGTTTGTGTGTTCATCTCTGATTTAGATTCTGTTTTGTTATTCGCATCGGTGGCCCGCACATAAGAAATGATCGGGACTCACGACTACCCGCAGCCGCATCCATCCGCGATGGTGGCGCGGCGGTTTCCGTCGGCGCACCACCCGCTCAGCGAGAAGCCAGACTTCCGCGAGGGGTCGACGCTGCGGGAGCTCGACAGGCAGGGCTGCGTCGTCGGCCGCTTTCGCTGCGGTCGGCTGCTCGGCCGCGGAGGATTCGCGAAGTGTTACGAGGTGGAGCGGGACGGGGAGTCGTATGCACTGAAGGTGATTGACCGCTCCATCCTGCAGAAGACGAAGACGCTGCAGAAACTGCACTCGGAGATCTCGATCCACCGGCGCATGAAGCACAAGAATATCGTCAACTTTATCCGCACCTTCCAGGACGACTGGAATGTGTACATTCTGCTAGAAAAGTGCAGCAATCAGACGCTTATGGAGATACTGAAACGCCGGCCGCGCTTCACTGTTCCCGAGACGCAGCACGTCATGCTGCAGTCGCTCGCCGCGATCCAGTACATGCACGACCAGTCGGTGATCCACCGCGACCTGAAGCTGGGGAATATGATGATGGACGCCGAGATGAACGTGAAGATTGGGGACTTTGGCCTCGCGGCGGAGCTGCACTACGACGGGGAGCGCAAGCGGACAATTTGTGGGACGCCTAATTACATCGCCCCCGAGATTATCGACGGTGCGCACGAGGGCCACAGCTACGAGGTGGACATTTGGTCGCTGGGCGTTATTCTCTACACGCTGCTGGTCGGGGAGCCGCCATTCCAGACCTCCGACGTGAAGGCGACGTACCGACGCATCAAGCAATGTCGGTACGAGTTCCCGCCGCGCGTTGACGTGCCGGAGAGCGGCAAGGAACTCATCCACCGCATTCTGCAGAGCCGCCCAGATCACCGGCCGACGCTCGTTGAGATTCGCACGCACGCTTTTTTCCGCACCCCAACTCCCCCGACGAGTGCACCGCTCTCACTGTTTTCTTCCCTGCCTCGCCGATTGGAGGCTGGGGGCAATGCGCAGACAGAGGCCAAGCCATTACAGCAGCAACAAGAACAACACCAACCGCCACCGCAGCAACCCCAACCCCAACCATCATCGTCACGTGTTCCAATGGCTTCCGCTGGGAAACCACAGCGTGAGGTGCTGCGGCCAATCAGTGCCAATGCTATGTCACCAGGACGTTACTCGCCACAATTTGATAATGCACCACAGGCTCAGTTTTACAAGGGCACAACCAGTAAAGGTTACAACGTGAAAAAGATCGTGGAAACATGTGAGGCACCCTGCGTAGATGCCGCCCGGCCAACACCATCAAGTGTATCAAGGACTAGAAGAGGTGTGGCGGGGCCCCATGTGGCGCATTACATGTTGGACGACGAGGAGAAGAATCACCTCACCGCCGTCCACGATCATCTCCACAAAACGCTGATTGGTGGAGAATCTGACTTGCATGACGAAGAAAAACTGCCCACAAAGCCGCCACAGGCTGGAACCCTGAAATCCACCAGCACCACCACTACTGCTACCACTACTACTGCTACTACTAATGCTATGGGGGCAACAGTATCCGGAAGAAGTAGGGGTGGTAGAGTGATTATGGCTGAGGAAGATGAGGAGGTGAATAATAACGTGTTTCCGCTCCCATCTGTCTGGGTGACGGACTACGCTGATTTTTCTGCCAAGTACGGGCTTTGCTACAAGATGAATACGGGCCATACTGGTGTACACTTCAACGACTCCACAAAAATTATATGGGAGCCCATCACAGGTCGTGTAGAGTATTATGCGCGCGTAAAAGAAGTTATTCACCGTGATAACACTGAGGTTGTCCACGCACGAGATCAGCGGCAGGCGTTTCACATGGAGACTTTTCCTGAGAGTCTCAATAAGAAGGTTACATTGATTAAATACTTCAAATCGTATTTGTCACGTGCACGCAGCGGACGTGATGGGGTCGATGTAGTGCGTTGCTCACTATACATGGACCAGACGCCGGTGCTGCTTAGCGAACCGCACATGATTGAGGACATTGTGTACGTGAAACGCTGGCTGCTCACGTCGCAGGCAATGATCTTCCGTTTGTCCAACAAAACAATTCAAGTTTGTTTTCATGACAAGGCCGAAGTGATTCTCAGCTCAGAGTCGCGGGTTGTGACGTACACAGATGCCACTGGCCACCGTGTGACGGTAGCACTTGCGTCTGTGGCTTCTCACTCAAGTGAAATTGCCGCACGGCTGCGATACACGAAAGATATTCTCTGCGAGCTCATCCAAAACCGTGAATTATAACTCTGCAGTCACGATACTAAAGGAAACGCTGCAAAAAGAAAAGAAAAATTAAAAATTGGAATGAAAAAAAAAATCTCTGGGGAAAGAGATGAGGTGGTAAAGAAAGATACGGTGATATATATATATATATATATATATATATATATATATATATGTATTAGATAGATGCTCGATCACATATGAGGTAGTGTTACACGCATGGAACATGTACTATTACAGAAGAATTTCGTGTATACAGGGCCTTTTTTTTTCTCTCTATGGCTGCGTATATGTCAAATGCTGTTCTTATTGTAGGGTGTGGAGAGAGCGAGAGATAATGCCATAGAGGCCAAATCTTTCTCCTACTCACCCGCCCATTCACTCACTTTTCACTTTTTTTTCTTGTACATGTTGTTCTTGTTTAACTTTTTCACATCACATGTACAGTTATAATAGATATCCCGTATGAACATGTGATGTGTGTAGATGCACTCGATTACCATGTATATATATATACCGCTAAGAATGAGAATAATAATAATAGGTAGAAAATTCATGTGATTGATTAAACGAATGGGAGTAGGAAGAAAACAAAATGCATGATACTCACAACCACTACTGACTCACTTGGTCGGTTTCTCTCACCCGGACGGGTTTCAATGAGTACTGCAGAAACACTCATGGAGGCAGAAGAAAGAAAAAGAATCAAGAGAAAACAATAGAATCAATATAGGACTAGGTGAGAGCTTGAGGGTACATACTCAGACATTCTCACGTCTACAGAGAAGAAAAAGAAAGGAAGAAGAGGAAAAAACACCCAATGTGGGGCTAGAGTGATGAGGTGGGCGGAATATTTCTTGTTTTCTTTTCCACCCTTCTTGTTTGTATAAATATAAATGTTTTCTTTCTTTTTTTTGTGTGTGTGCTGTTGGGCTTAACGTCTTGTGTGATTATAGTTTTTTCCTGTTTTTTCTTTTTTATTTACTCGTTGGTTGATTGCTTCTTGCAAGTTTTGTTTATGTGGTTTGAGTTTTCTTTTCTTCTTTTCTTTTATTTGGTAGCATCTGATTGGTATGACAGATCAATGTCCACCCACTGTTGTTATAAATGAGCAAAAAAAGTCACCATCTGTATGTATGTATGCATGGTTTGGTGTTGTTCCCTGCTGCTACTGCTGCTTTAATTGCTCTATCTCTTTCCTTTTCCTTTTTCTTATTATTTTCTATCCAAATATATATATGTACTCGCTGTGTTTGTGTATCCACTAACTTCAAAAAAGGAAAAGGAAGAGGAAATCGTTGGCGTGATTAAGTGAGTCATTTGCTCTTGAGGGATACGTGCAGGGAGGGGGGAGAAGTGTCAGACGCCATTGAAGGATTACGTATTTCTGTTTTTTCTCCCCCTCCTCCTCTTCCTCCTCCAACAGCCTCTCCTGCGGTCACACCTCTGTAGACATATATATATATATATATCTGCGAGTAGAGCGAGATACTTTGGGAGTTGTGACTGCGGCATTCGGGCCCGAAAGCTGTGAGAGGGGTGTAAGGCAAGCGGAGTAGCAAAAAGAAAAAAAGAGAGGACCAATCAGCAGAAGTCTGATGGGTTGTGCGGCGAGCTCTCGGCATGGAGTTGCCGTGGGCTCCGCCGCCGACGCCAACTCGGCGCATTTGCAGTTCCTTGCGACCCCGGTGCGGGGGGGCGGCAAGGCACTGGTACTCTTGGACGAGGACGAGCTCTCCGACATCATCATCTCCGCGCGGAACAGCACGAGCGGCGGGGGTATCAGCGTCCCCTTCTTTCTGCGGGCGGAGGACCTGGAGCGGCAGCGGCTGGAGGCACCGCCCTCAATCGAGGAGGACCTCTTCGTCTACGATGACGCCGTTGTGTCGAAGAACGAGGTGCAGGTGCAGCACTGGCGTATTGAGGGACGCAAGCCGCAGGCGTCGGGGCGGGTGCAGGGACGAGAGAAGGACAAGAACGCGTCCAACAAGTTGTTTCTCTTCACGGACTTCAACGTCTGCGTCGACGAGGTGGAAGTGACGGTGGACGACAAGGACGAGGACGAGAACAGGGTCATGCGCCGGCTGTCGACGCAACAGAAGACTCCGTTGACGGTGCTGATAGGGGCCACAGTTACACGGACGTTCAGCACGATGCCAAATACAGTGGCCTCGCTACTGCGGGCCAATGGACAGGCGAATAAAAAGGGCTTGCGTCGGCCACTGCGTGATTTCAAAGTAGATGCGTTAATTGGACACTCATCGCGTGTTAAGTGTATCTCTGTCTTCCCTGGGGAGAAAAGCTGCGTGAGTTGCTCAAGCGAGGACGCCTCTGTGACAATGCGTAGCCTCATAACGGGGGAGGAGGAAGGCATCTTCACTGGTCACCGAGATACCATTGTCTCCACTGCCATCTCGCCGGATGGTAAATATCTTGCTACCACCAGCAAAGATCACACTATGGCGATCTGGGATGCCATCATCACGAAGTTGTTGTATATATTGCAGCATAAGAAGGTAGTGATCTGCTGCTGCTTTAGCCCAGACTCTAAGACTGTGGTTTCAGGGTGCCAAGACCGTGTTTGTCGGTTGTGGGATACACGATTGGCATGTGAACGGTTGTCTTATAGTCAACACTCCGGAATCATTGTAAGTGTGGCGTACAGCCCTGACGGAACGCGGGTGTGCAGCACGTCTGCGGATCGAACGTTACGTGTGTGGTCATCATCATCAGGCGAGACACTTCTTACGCTACAGGGTCATGTTGGTATTGTTTTGGCGTGTAGTTTCACTTCTGATGGACTGCATATTATTAGTAACGACGAGACATATCTCTGCGTGTGGTCAGCCACTGACGGGTCTTGTAAGCTCCGGTTAGCTGTTACAGATGTTTCTGGTAAGTCACTTGGGACCTCCCGCGTTGGGAAGTTGGGATGGACATTTTCATGTGCTGCACCGGGGCCCTTCTCGGAGTACATTCTCGTAGCCTGTACAAACCGTTTCTTGTATACATTTAACATCAAAAATGGCTCTGAGGAATGTTCTGTGTTCTGCAAGGCCCCTGTCTACTGTTTGACAAGCGGATATAATGAGAAGGTTGTCTTTGGGGACACCTTCGGGAATGTGTATATTCAGACATTATTGTAAGCCTGAAGAAGGGAAATAAAAGCCAATACGGAGATGGAGAAAGAGTAACGAAAAGAAAAGAGAGAGAGAGAGAGAGAGAGAAGAGAGAGAGAGAAGAGAGAGAAGGAGTCTAGGGGCTAGAGATTTACTGTTCGTGCTATATTGACTGCATTATTATCCAAGAATAGTAACAATAGCCATAGCAATGACGGTGACAGGGAGATTGGAAAGGAAGCAGAAAATATCCATAATGAGAGTTAATGAATGGAATAAGCTCTGTGTGTCTCAACCCTCAAGTATATATATATATATATATATATATATATATATACTTGATCCCTCTTTATTCCCCATTTCATTATTTACATTGTCTCTCTCTCACTGATTTCCTTTTTTTTTTGCTTGCCACCATTACTACTACTGATTTTACGACTACGATGACAAAAGTTGTATGTATACAGACAGAGAGATAGTGAGGAAGTCTGTAAGTGTGTATATGTTTATTCTTATACATTATGTTTCATGTATTTACGTTTACTACTATCCCTTCTACCTACTCAGTTCCTTCCCTCTGTTTCTTGTGTTGTGTGCCTCTTCTGTGTATGTGAGGGATGCCTGGAGGTGTTGGCATCCCCCTGTCACCCTTCCGTACTGTACACGCATATAGTATATGATATACTATATGCGATATTTTGTGTGTGAAGCAGAGAGAGGGAGGGGAGCCAATGGAAGAGTTATTTGTTTGTTGTCTACTCTACACGTTGCTCCAGCGCATCTTCCTTTTTGTTCTGCTTCATTTAAACAGTCTTCTTTTTCCTTTTTCTTCTTGTTGAATTCTCCTGATTCACCAAAACAACAACAACAACAACAACAGCAACAGGGCGTCGTAACTTGCAAAGCAAAGCCACGTGTGCACACAAGCAAGTAGGCCAAAGGAAAGGTTAACAGACGGAAGGGTAACCAGGACAAAGAAAAGGACTAAAGGGATTTCTTTTCTGGCGGCTTAGTATATTACTGTTGTACTAGTATTGCTCTTCTGTTTTCATTTTTATTTATTTTCTTGTCTTCTCTATCCCGCGTTTGCGTGTCGTGAGTCTCTCCTTCAGTGTAAACATTCGCTTTCGTCATCCTGCGGTCTGGGACAAAATACATACAATGCCGTCGCATGTACGTGTCGTTGTTCGAACGAGGCCGACGGAGTTCGCTTCGGAAAACTTTCAAATTCTACCGAAAGGGACAATCCACATCACACGACGAGTGGCAGGCGCGGCGCAGCAGCAGCAGCAGCAGCAGCAGGGGCATTCAAGGATCGCTACACCATCCATCAGTGGTGGCGGCGATGTGTCATCCTCAGTGTCTGATGGGAATGCGTCTTCACCGCACGAGAAACTGGCATTCACATTTGATGCCGTGCTGAATAACGCTTCGCAGGAGACGGTGTACGAGTCGACCGCTGCAGACATGGTGGAGTCGGTGCTGCAGGGCTTCAACTGCACGTATCTTTGCTATGGCCAGAGAGAGTCGGGGAAGACGTACACGTTGTTTGGCGGCAGTGCCTACCCTGCGCGTGGTGTTGTGCCGCGCGCCATTCAGTCCATGTTTGAAACCATGCTGACATCTGTAGACCGCGAGTTCAAGTTGAGCCTCACGTTTGTTGAGGTGTACGGGGACCAGCTGTACGATCTGCTGGGGAGAGGAGGGCCTGTTGGTCCCGTGAGGCCCGGCATGAAGAACCCCAATGTCACCAAGGCCTCGGTTGCTCTGAATGGGAATGGAGATGCTTCCTTGCGTGGTGTGGAGGAGCGGCAGTGCACGAATGAGGCCGACACACTGGCAGCCATGTTTGAAGGTCTACAACGACGAGTGAACAATGCAAACGCCAACCCACAGAACTCTCACTCACACCTCGTGCTGACATTTTATGTAGTGAGCAAGAGCCTGGTGGACAGTGACGCGTTGGTGCATCACTCTCGATGTAATTTTGTGGATTTGGCTGGAATCGAACGTTCCAGCGCAATGATGAATGATGCTGCCAAACAAGAGGCAAAGATTGTAAATCGTTCCATAATGATGCTGGAGCAGGTAATGCTTGCACTTTCTGGACCACGAGCTCGTCATGTACCATACCGCCAGAGCAAACTTACCATGCTGCTGAAGGATTGCATCGGTGGGAACAGTAAAACAACTCTTATTGCAAATGTATGGCCAGAAGAGCGACACATGGAGTCTACGTTGGCGACATTGAACTTTGCGAAGCGCATGGTGAGGATTGAGTCCCACCCCACTGTAAACGCCTCTATGGATCCAGAGGCACACATCAAAGTCCTCCAGAAACAGGTGATCAGTCTCAAGTCCGAGTTGCGTATGCAAGATCAACTTGCTGGCCGTGAGGCAATCTCTGCCGCGCCCCTTGACAACGACGAAATACAAGCCGCACGGGAGCAAGTTATGGCGTTTGTGGATGGGTTGACCCCGCAGGTGCGTGTGACGTCTGTGCGGGAAATGCATGCTTGCTTTATGGTTTTCAAGGCAATCGTGGGTGAGCGTGATGCCCAGGTGAAGGAGATGGAGCAGCAGCTGGCACTAACCCCACGTCCTGTTAGTGGTGTCAGCGGGAGGACCTCCTCAAAGCGCCAACCCAGTGGGAAGCAACAACAATCTGCCGCGGAGACGAGGGATCAGATCAAATATATGAGTAGCATCGAGGATCCAGCGGCGGGTGTGGGCGTGGGCACGGCCGAGAAACCAAACCCCATGCTTCGTGACATTCTTTTCCCGCGCCAACCGAGTGTCTCAAACGCTGCTGTAGTGATGCAACCGGGAATGCGTGAGAGGAGCATTGATGTACACAACAATACTACTGCTACTACGAGCACTATCCCCACGTTCAACCGCCCCCCTTCTCTATCTCGTCCTACTATTTCTACTTCTATTGCTCCTACTACTCTTGGAGCAGTCACCATGAACAACAACAACAACATAACTACGACCACATTACCTGCTACTATTGCTATATCATCATTCATGCCTTCTGCAGGTCATAACATCAATGTGTCTATTGAACCCACGGCGCCCAGATGTCCTAATGGCAGTCCCGGCGCTAGGGCAGACATGATGGCGTTTCCAGCCGTTGAGACTATGAAAACACAGTCCTATCCACGACGTCCTTCCACGTCTCCTCTACTGGATAAGCGAGACACCAATCTTCCAACTGTAGATCACCTTCGTGCGCCAACAGGTGTGCCAAGTTTGAAGTCGTTGGGACGACAAGAGACAGTGACCCGTGACAAGCGTACGGCTTTTGAGGCATACAAGCGAACAAATGCCGGCGTCTGTCAGTTGGGAACAATAAATGACTCGCAAAGACTTCTTGCAGAAAAGAACGAGTCCATATTCCATCTCCAAAAACGACTGAGCGAGATCAAGGCTAGTATTGAGGAAACGAAAAAAACCCAACCTCCTGTAACTGCCACAGCAGAAGAACGTGTGATGGCACGATGTACATCTATTGATGCAGATCGATCGTCCATGGTTTACTCTGAGAGTAGTTACAGCGTTAATGAAAATAATTTGCCAGCTCCTGAAGCCCCTCCCGTCTCAGCCATCGAAAATCTTTCCAACATGTCCTTGACAGAGAAAAAGGCCTTTTTGAACCTCACAACCAATGCCATAACAAGGGCCGTGATGGAACGAGGTGTTCTTATGAAACAACTTAACCGGAACTATGAGGCATTCATGAGAAATTTCATGTACTGGTATGAGTCCCATCTGCAGTCAATGCTGCCAGTGCAAAGGGAAAGTGTAGCACCAGCAGCAACAACAAGATCATCAGAGGCGGGGACGGTGATGGGGGCTGCTGGGGAAGGTATTGACCCCATTCCCTCTGTGCGGTGCGACAACCTCCATCCTTTCTGTGCGTCACGGAGCGTGATGAGATCTGAGGACGATGTTCGGTTTATGGATACAGTGGAGCGGTTTGAGACACAGGAGTTGCAGCGACAGGTGCAGAATGACCCGGAAAGCGCGACCTTCTACGCGGCACAGAGGCTTATGAGGAAGGGAGTGCAGTCGCGTGACTGAAACACTTGCTATTATACATCGGGTGGGGAGAAAAAGAGAAATATGTATATGAGACAAAAAAATATGCGAGGCAGACAATACAAGGGAACGGAGGAAACAAAAAAAATTGATGTTCATGGTACTGATCATTGAAGGGAAGAGGGAAAAAGATGGGAAACTGAGAGCAAGAGAAGGAAGAATGAGAAAAATGGGACAAAAATAATGTAGAGCAAAACATATGAGATGATAAACTTCTTCATTCGACTGCTATATATATATATATATATATATATATATATATATATATATATATATATATACCTATACTTCCTCTTTTACTTTTGCACTGAAGTTCACCAAAGAAAATCTCTCTCTTCTTTTTTTTTCTCTGTATGTGAACGAGTGAGAAAGTGAGGAATTTGCTTTAATCAATGCATATCCACTTTTCTCATTATTATTATTTCACCTAGTTGTGAACAGCTGTACATATTATATATATATATATATATATATATACGCCTCTACTGCGACTCTGCTAAAAGTCTGTCAACATCCGTTCTTTTTTCTTGATGGCTCTTCCTTTATTGTTTTTTTCTATGTCTTTGTATGAATAGCTGTCAGCAATACCAGGAGAAGGAAAGGAGAGTGTGTCACGGCACAGACGGCGAGCAGATAGATAAAGTCAAACAAACAACCGAAGAAGAGGAGGAAACAAACTGAGGAATAGTTTCAAAACGAGGATACAAAACACGATGAATATTATTCCGACGCTAGCGAAGGAGATTGTGAGGCGATTACGGAAGTGCACTGATGATGCCTCTTTGCTGAACATCACGGATGAACTGGCGGCCTTTGTGGTGCGGCTTTCTCTCTTCAAATCCGAGCAGCTGGATGAAAAGGGCAATGTTGGGGAAACACCGGAGGCGATCGAGTCGATGGCCGAAAATCTTTTTAAGTATTTGGCCGGATGCTCGAAGAATGTGTTAGCGACATTGTCGCTGCAGTGCCAGACTGCGGGGCTGCGCTCGAGCTTCACAAACAAGCGTCGCACTGAGCAGGTGCGGCAGGAGGCGATCACATTACGTTTGCTAGGCTCTCTCTGTGAGAACTCCACACGCCAACCAGAGGAAATGCTTAGCGAAATTGTGTTTTTTATTCTTCATCGCTATGGGCAATTGGAAAATAATGGGAAAGACATTGACTCGCGGAAAGAAACCGTGATGGTGCTGAACGCGGTGCTGCCTCGATCGCAAGTTCGGTCCTTTGCAAATCAACCCCCAGAGGAGAAGAAGCGGCAGTTGGAGGAGTTACGGCGAATTGTATGGGGAATACGTTTGTACAACAAGGCAGATGGACGAACTGCGGGGGCTGGTCTTGTTTCGCTCAAGGAAACAGCAGAGAATTCTCTGGCTGAGTTGGACAAACGAATTACAGAAGAGCTTGATGCTATCACCACCGCGTGCCACGACTATGAGAGATTTCTCACGTCTCCGTCAGCGCCCGTCGGAGGCCCTGAGAAGCAGACACTTCGCGAGGAGTATCACCGTCAGCTGCAGCTGCTCTTAAACCTTCGCACGGCGAGGCAACGCTTGAGCGATCTTTCTTCCCGCATCTACGACGAGTTTTTCCCTGCCTTTAATAATGCCGTCTCTGACCTACAGTCGGTGCTTGGGCCGGGGGCAATGCGCTCCGATGGCGTCACGCTCCACAGTCGTGTACCAAAGCGCACAGTATACCCAAAGTTTATTGCCCTGGCTGAGGCCTACGAGAATGCAGTACTTGGTTTTGAGGGATTTGAAGAAATAAAGACCTTAGTGGACATATCCGTGTCTCTCGGAAAAGTGTCAGAGTCGTCGTTACCGCCAACGCTCCTGGAACAGGTTTTGGCAACCTCGAAGAAAGAGACCGTGGTGGATCGTGCCGCTATTGCGGACTATTTTGCGTCACTTGGGGAGTCGTGCCCTGTGCTGTATGCCCAAAATGTAAACGAGCTGCGACAACATATTTCTTCGCGTGCATTGAACGGACTATGCCCCGTGAGCCTCGTGGAAGACGGTGTTTGTGTGGAGGGACGGATGACTGAGGAGGACCGTGGCTTTCCCGGCTTTGTTGTGCGAACATCCCCAGGGGGCGGAAGAAGCGAGTGGTACGCTTTCTCCTCCGAGTACGCACTGAAGCGGTTTGCGGCATCACCACTCACCTTCATTGACGGTGCGATGCGGGCGGCGCAGAAGGACGTTGTGCTCGTTGGCCTGCTGGACCTCAATGACTACATCCCGCGTGAACTGTACATTAAAGGCACTCGCAAGTACGAGCCAGGTGAGAGCATTACTTCCGCCGATATACATCATGACGCATGTACACAAACGGGACAAATAGACCCTTACATGGATCATAATTATCGCTGGAATGAATGGGACCTACGGCGTCAAGCACTGAAACTTGTGAATCTCCTCAACATGCGCACACACTCGACGCAAACATTTGCATCTCACTTTCGTCGGGATAACTCTACACAAGTACGACCTCCACGAGACGACGAGACACAAACGATGCAGGATGCTGCAGTACAGCCACCCCGTACGGTGCAGTACCTTAAAGGGCTACGGGGCACAAAAACCTCTGCGATAGAGACTGTACAACGAACCTTTCTCTACTAAAGCAAGGAAGAAGGAGGGGAAAAAGATAAAGGAAAAAAGGTATTGGAGCGTTTCTCTTCTCTTCTTCTTTCTTTGTTTCTCTCTCTCACACACACATCCTTATCTACCACTGAACGTGCGTTTGAGATTAGATGAGGAATGGAAAAGAGAAGGGATTGGGCTGGGTTGGGTGAGAGAAAGAACTGATGACAATTTCCATGTTAATTGCGAACTTATATGTACGATAGACACAAGTGTGTATGATGAAAGAGAAAAATGACGTACCAAGACAAACCGCGAGTGATGGACGCTACTCTCCATTTTACTCCCTTTTTTTTCTGTTGTTATTATTGCTTTGTCTGTGCTTTAATTTATTTTATCATATATATATTTTTTCTTCTGTTGCTGGTGCTATATCAATTCTTCTCTTTATGGATAGTTCCTTTTCTCAGTGAAACAAAATATAAAAAAAAACAAGAAGGAAAGCAAAACAATAAGAAGAACAAGAGCAAAAAAAAAAAAAGAGCATGCCGGTCAAAAGTCTGGAGGAGCGGCTTCTTAAACGCTTCATGCGTTACTCCGCCATAACGAGTCAGAGCAACCCGGCCAATGTCGGCAAGTGCCTGCCAACGTCGCCCGGGCAGCAGGAGCTTGCCGAGATGGTTGCCGGGGAACTTCGCGCTGGCGGCTTGGAAAACGTGGTCTGCGACAAACACGCAACGGTGACGGCAGTTAAGCGGGGCCGGCGGAGGAACTGTCCGACCATCGGTTTCATTGTGCATCTCGACACAATAGATGTTGGTCTTAGCCCGGTGGTGAAGGCACAAAAACTGCGCTACACTGGTGGCGATATCTGCCTAAACAAGGAGCATGACATTTGGCTGCGAGCGGCCGAGCACCCTGAAATCTTGCGGTACGCGGGACAAGACATATTGTTCAGCGATGGCACAAGTGTTCTCGGCGCTGATGACAAGGCAGCTGTGACAAATGTGGTGGAGATGATCACAAGTCTGCAACCCGATGACGACCATGGAGACGTGATTGTCTGCTGTGTTCCTGACGAGGAGGTTGGCCTTGTTGGTGCCAAGCATCTTGACCTCAAGTCCCGCTTCAATGTGGACTTTGCGTACACAATAGACTGCTGCGAGCTGGGCGAGGTGGTGTACGAGAACTTCAACGCCGCTTCCGGCAAAATAACCTTCACGGGCGTTACGGCGCACCCCATTTCTGCAAAGGGCGTACTTGTGAACCCGTTACTCATGGCCATGGACTACATTTCCCGTTTTGACCGCAACGAAACTCCAGAGCACACGGCGGAAAAGGACGGCTATCATTGGTTCTCAGGGATCACCTCAAATCAAAGCGAAGCCGTTCTCGATGTGATGGTTCGTGACTTTGACGTGAAGAAGTTTGAGGAGCGCAAAGAGAAGCTGCAGACAGTGGCGAACGAGATTCGGCAGCTGTACCCAACTGGCCGCGTGGAGGTACACGTGGAGGATCAGTACCGCAACATCGCGGATTCTCTTGGCGAGGATCGCACCGCAGTCGACATCATTTTTGAGGCGATGCGTATTGTCGGCGTGGAGCCGAAAGTGACGGCGATGCGTGGCGGCACAGACGGGGCGGTGCTCTCTGCGAAGGGCATCGTGACGCCAAACTATTTCACCGGTGCACACAACTTTCATTCAAAGTTTGAGTTTCTACCGATTCCGTCGTTCGTCAAGTCGTACGAAGTGACGCGGCAGATCGTGCTTCAGGCGGCCAAGCGCACCAAGTCAAACTTATGACAAGAGAGGATGCAGGCGAAATGAACGTGTGCGCGGGTGATGTGGATGAATGCCATGTATTACCACTACAACTCCATTGATGGTAGTACAACATTGCGCTTTTTTCTTTAACTGTTTCCACACATATACATTGCTACGAGCGGGAAATTAAATTAAAATGAGGTTCAAAAAAAAAACCTTCTCTATTTCTATGCATGTCCGTGGGGGGAAGAACTTGATTTGATACATTCCATCCTTTTTATTTTATTATCTTCTTTTCTCTCTTTCTTTCCTTTTTTTTTGTGTGTGTATGCCTGCTGTTTGCGGGTAACCGTAACCTCACGCCAGAATAATAATGTTATTATTATTTGATGTTTCGCTCTGTTATGTGTGTTCTACAGGAAGTGCCGGCTGTGTCTGCTGGACTTTTACAGACCTCCAGCACCACTTCCCTTTCCTTAATCATAGTGTCTGACAAAGCGGTTTAACATCTTTCTTCTGCTCTTTTTCTCCTTACTGTTGTAGGTGTTTTTTTTTCTCATTGAAGCTTTCTTGTGTTGTAGTTTTTCTTTTTCTTTTGCTTCGTTTTTCCTCTAGTTCTTTTTTTTTCATTTTTGTTTTCTGCACCGTCAGCTTCTTTGGGAAGCAAGGTTTTTGTTGCTTTCTTTCTTTTTTTTGCATCTCTCCCTTTTTTTTTCTCTGTATTTTTCGAGCTTAAAGGCAACGCTGGGCACAGGTAGGCGTGCTGCCAAACACCAAAGGAATAATCGCGGTAAAGACAAAGAACAAAAAAAAAATTATTAACAAGAACTGATAAAAAGAAAAAAGGAAAAGGTGAGGGGGAAAAACAAGAAAGGACATCACTGAATAGAAAGAGAGATGACTGAGCTTCCTGACTCACTGCGGTCCTTGACCCCGCTTGACGTGAAGCAGCTGTCAAGGGACAAGAAGCGTCAGCTGCTGCGGCAGCACCGCGAGAATCCATCACGCAGCGCGAGCGTTGTTCTACTGTTAGGGACGGACCTCCTCGCTGGCGGCACGCAGGGCATCGGCTCCACCGAGCTGTCGTGCATTTACGAGCAGATCCTCATCGCCGCGCTGGACTGCGGCAAGGTGGACAAGGCGCGGCAGTATCTCGGGATCCTGCAGAAGTGGTTCGGGAAGCAGTCTGTGCGGGTGCGGCATCTTGAGGGGCTGTGCTTGGAGGGCGGCGGGAAACCAGCGGACGCGGAACGTTTGTATCGCGCCATCCTGAAGGACAATCCAACAGATCAGTTTTCTGTTCTGCGACTTTCCGCAATGCTCAAAAGCGAGGGAAAATACGAGAAGGCCATTGAATTATTAGAAAAACAGCTTGTCTATAAGGACGAGAATGATGAAGAGCACACTTTGCTGGAGGTACACTGCGGTGACAGTCTCTCCACTTACCGTGAACTATCGAATCTCTACTATCTGTGCGAGAACAATCGCATGGCACTTTACTACGCGGATGAGGCTATGCTGTTTGACAGCAGTAATTATCTCTCCCATACTCGCCTGGCAGAGCTTTACTACATGTTGGGCGATTACAAGCGCTGCCTCATCGAGTACGCACAGTCTCTGCGCCTTAACGACCACACAAACAATTGCCGTGCCGCCTACGGCCTTTGGGTGACCGCAAATGAAGTGGTGCGGCAGTCGAAGACAAACCAAAGGCGCCAAGACGGCGAACACTCTACAGACGAGGCGGTGGAGCTGCGGGCATGGGCGGAGAAAAAACTTCTGGAAATGTACGAGGGCAGTCCGATGCTTTCAGCCATGCAGGCTATGCTGCAGCGAGGGGCATGAAGAAGGAATCGCAGAAGCAAAAAAAGAAGGAAAATTGAAAGAAAAAAAGAAGGAAGAAAAAGAGTCCCGACAGCAATGAGAAGAGCAAATATTGCAATGAATGAGGGGAATAAAGGAAAAAAAAAAGAGAAGGAAACAGAAAACATGAAGGAAAAAAAGGGGGGGGAAGGTGACATAACCCAACAAAGAAGAAGAGAAATTCACATATGCACGGATGGAAAAAGGGACTTTTTCTGACAGTGAAGTGGGATGGTAATAATACTTGGTGAGTGGAAGATACTACAGAATGACAAGGAGAAGCCGAAACGAAAAACAAAGTGAAAAAAAGGGACATAGCTAATGGCTTTACAAGAATCATCACTTGCTTCTCTCTCTTTTATGTCTACTTTCTGGTGCGTGTAATTTTTCTTTTCAATGTCGCTCATCCTTTAATAGTAATGTTATTATTATTGTGATGGAGTGGCTCTGGAAGACCTCCATGATTGTTGTAGTTGCTTTGATTCTCATCCCACTTTATTTGACTGGTGTTGCGTGTGCATGGGTGGGTGATTGGATTTGGGAGCACATGGGAATGTATAATGTATGGTTTTTTCCTTCATCTTGTCTTTTGACCTTACAACAACAACAACAACAAAATAGCAGCAGGAGGCATAGACGTGGTAGTGGAGGTGAGAGGATATACATATTTTTGATAGATAGATAGCTAGATAAAGAGTTCCTTTTTTTTTTTGTTTTTACTCCTCTCTCTTCCCTATTTGCGTTGGGGCAGAAATTCTCAAGGAGGTGCTTAACAGAATTACTGCTGCGTTTGTTGGCACTATACATCCTCTTTTAACTCACGATGAGCGAAAGCACTGCATCAACAAGTGAAGGAGTATACATCAGACGGATTACTACGCCCAAGTCGCCCACACCAGCACCATCTACTGCTCATGCATCTGCTTCTGCCGATACCCCAGTGGCCGCTGCAAGACGGACACCGGTCAGTGCTAGGGCTGTGCCTCCGCCAGTGTCGCCGCCGCATCAATGTGGAGAAGAAAAGAAGACGATCGCGGCAGTGGCGGCAGATGTGCGCGGGACAGTGGAGTACCGTGCGGCGTGGGACGTGGAGCTCTGGAAAGCCATTCAGGCTTCGCGACTACGGCAACAGTTAGAGGAGCAGAAGAAAAAAGCGATGGCGGCACTTGCAAAATTTGTAAAGTCGAGGGAGCAGGAAACAGTTGAAAGTTGCGAGTTGCGTGAGCGAGAGATTGGCCGACGGGAGCAGAAATTGGTGGAGGAAGAGAAGCAAATGGAAAAACGGAAGTGGCGACTGACAGAGATGGAAAAAGACATGAGAAATATGCGTCAACAGTTGGCAGACGCCCGACGGCGTGCGGAGGCCGAAGCGCAGGCGGAAGTGAGGCGAGCGAAGGAAGACGCCGCACACTCTGTGGCGCTCCAGGAGCAGCGCATACATGCAGCGGAGGCGCAGACAAAGCGCGCGGAAGAGAGACTTCAACAGGCGCAGCGTGATTACTTGACCCTTTCAGAGGAATTTCACCGCTTCCGCACACGTGAGCTTGCGGTGCCGCCTGAAAAGACAACGAGCATTGAGGCCCGACTGCGATCAGAGTTTGCTGTGGAGCAACAGCTGCTGCAGGATCGTCTTGAACGACGACATATGGAGCGTGAGGAGCATTTGACGCGACACTGTCGTGAACTTGAAGAAGAGAACAAACGCATTACGGCACTGGCCACCAAACGCAAAGAACAGTTGCGACGCACTCTTGACGAGGTGGAGCATCTCAAGCTGTTGAACAAAACATTAGAAGCCAAACTCCATCAACAGTCCGGAATAGAAAACGCCGCGGAATCCGCGGGAGCAATAAAAAAGAAAAAGAAAATGGTGAAGGAATCTGCTGTGATGCCGCCGAAGATGGCTGCCGCTGATGTCGAACCCATTGCAAAAGAAATTGAACGTTTGCGCTCTGAGCGTCGGGCCATTCTTGAGGGGAGTGCGGGCGCGTTGGATGTGGACAGTGACGTGGTGCGCTGCCTGGATGCGAGGATCAGTGACATGATTGGACAACTTTACCATTGTGGCCATTCGTTGAATCTAGTAACCGGATGAGTTGGCTATGGGCCCACTATTAAATTTTTTTTTTTCACTTTTTACATCATGTAGAGCAAGAGAGAGAGGATGGAGAGAAGGCCGAAGATCCTTTTTTTTTGGTGCTACTACTTAGTATTCCGTCTGTGAATGGGTGGGTGGTGTACGACTCTCTCTATTATTATTATTATTATTAATATTAAATTTTTTTTTTGCCTTCATTCAGTCTATTATTTTTCTTTTTCTATTTTTGTTACTGTGTGCTGTTGGGTGAGTGGACCAATGCTGTGGCTGCGCAGGCCTCTGAGAAGATGTCATCCGTGGCTCCACATAATCTTTTTAAGTCGGCTACGTTTCGTCACGGTGTCTTAAATGACAACGACAGGACCAGTGCAGAGAAGGACAACAACAAAGATGCCCATGAGAATGTTGTGCGACATTCCTTTTTTTCGATTGCACAGGCATCTGCACCACCACTACCACCAATGCCTCAGGCAATGAAGGGGTGGCGTACTTACCCCAAGGTCCCCTTCTACGCCGCGATTCAAGGCTTGCAACTGGTGATAAATGTTGCAGGGCCTGAAGATGATGCTGGTGGTCTGGATGATAATTTGAACGATGCCAAACTTCTGAATAACCTTTCGACATTGCAGGTACGCTTACAGGATGCTGTTTCGAAATATGGGAGCATATACTACATGAGCGCCTTGCGGGCAACTAGAAACACTCTCCTTTATCCCGCATCAACCACGAAGCTTCTTAATACCACCACCGTTGCACCAACAGCTTCAACTGCCGAATTGGACTACTGGAAATACCTTCAAGCCCTACATGATATTTTTCACCGTTTTACTGAGCTTCGTGGTCTTTGTTGTTCCATGTCGCCAGAAGAGCACTGTATACATCACGTTTTTTTTTTACGCATCACAGATCACCCTCGACTAAAGGATATCATGGCATTGTTGGCTATTGAAAATGGGCGACTGTGTTTCTGTTTATGTGCCTCTTCACGGGTGACGCAACAATACTTTACGCACCGTGCGCATGATGTGGGGGTGGAACTGGAGTGGGTGTTAGGTTCCACGTGGGTGATGGAGCCCGAGGAATTGTCCATGACGGACGTCAACCCTGTCTTTGCTTTGTGGGACGTGCTTGTAAATCTACCGCTTCACGCTACTTCTGTGACCCATGAGATGAACGATGTGGCGCCGTTCTCACCAGATGTTGTCATTGGCGAACATTTTTTGCGAAATGTTAATTTGACGCTCTTATCCTCGGTACGTTTTTACGGGAGTGAGTGGTGCACCCCCGCACTGCGGCTATGTGAAGTAGGTCGGCTGCCGGAGCATGGTCGAAGCCGACTTGTGTGGTCTTTGGTGGCTACGCCCTGTGTTGTGTTGCCGCACCTTGTAGCGGGGCTCGTGCGGTGCCTTGTTGAAGAGAGTCCCGTTTCTTGCTTTGAGATGCGCTTCGCCCACGACAGTGCTACACCTTCGGGGATAGAAGGCAGAGAGGACGTGGGCCATGGCGTCGCATACATGACAGGAGCTCGTCGTGCGGTGGTGCAGCGGAAGAACGCCTCTTCCTCGAGCAGCAATAACTTCCGGGCGTTTAGCCGCCTCAGCGCCGAGGCGTGGCTGACGGACGATGACCGCCGTTTTTACGGACTTTTTTCTGAGGGCGACCCGGTGCCGCTGGAATGCGAGTTCACTGTGGAGTCGCTGCGCTACTGCCGGCAGGAGGGACAGACTCAGCCCACCGCGGAGGGGGAGATGCTGCAGCCGCAGTGTTGGGGACTCTGCTTTCGGGTGGAAAACCACGTGGAGCACATACTCGATGAGAATGAGGAGTGAGAAACGTGAGGCGACACGGTCGCTAGAGAGACACACGCCGCATACAAGGAAGGAAAGAGGGAGTGGCGGTGGAGAGAGAAGATGAAAATAAAAGGAGACAAAATGGTGATATCCTTTTTTTCTCTGCCTTGATGAAGGTGAATTGCTCGTTCTTCATGCCATCTCTATCCTTTTCTCCTTATTCGTTTTTTTTTTTGCTTTGACTTTGACTCTTTAGCTTTGCTGAGGTTGTACTGTCCCTTTTTTGTTTTCTTTTTTCCCCCGCCGCACCAAGATTGCTTTAGATAGAGGATTCATGACACTAATGTCTTTATTATTGTTCTTGCTGTGCGCTTGTTGTTGTTTCCCGCTTCTTGCCGCTGGCCGAACTCATATCATTCTGGACGTTGATGGTTCAGTAGATGACTATGCCTCGCTTACTACTATTGTCGAAAGTTCAATTTTCCGCAGTCAACTGAGTCTTATTACCGTATCTGGCCTGACATGGGGTCATGCGGCAACTGTGGCACGAAATATTTGCCGGTTTCTCTCGCTTTCGCAGTTGAGAGATGTTCACTTGTCGATAGGAGCACTACAAGCAAGAGCTGATGAATATAGTACGATCTCATCACGCGGTGGGTGCAGTCATAGTCAGGGATTTCCCTCCACTCCTGAGGATGCGACACGGCGAGGGATGAAGTACTCCCGTGCAGATGTCACAAGTTGTTTTGGTGCGGCGTACAGTCTTCCCATCAAGTCGTGTAGTGTTCAAGTAAATGCATCAAAGGCGTTTCATTCTTTAATCCGCGATTTGTCTGGTAGCGATAATGTGGTATACCTCGGGATGGCGAGCACAACCAATTTGGCGGTAGCGCTCGACTACTTGGGACGTCATGATCCGGAGAGTTTACAGCGGTTTAAAGAGGCAGCGGTCGTGCACTTGTTTGAGAAAGGATACAACTTTGCGGTAGATAGTGTATCCACAGTGCAAGTGTTAGCTGAGTCTAGGCTGCGTTGTGTGCTCTATTTGCCGACCTTCTACGATCCGGCGGTTACCTTCTCGTTCAGTTCATGGAGTGAATTCAGCACACTGGCGAAGGGGACAGGTGCATCCAAGATAGTTGCCTGGCTCTTCAGCGCATGGGAGGCGAAAAAAACGCTCATTGAGTTGCACAGCAACGACCCATTGACCTCATTTTTTGGAGAACGCGGACCAGCAAGCAGTCTGGTGACACTCTGTGCTCTCGACTCCACCGTGCGATCCAGCTGCATCTTGTACCAAACGGCCTTGTCGAATGTCTCTTTTCATTTGGAAAAACCTTCGGAGTCGGGACCAGGTTCTGTAACGCATAGAATTACTGGTAACAACGTAACGTGGCCTTCCTATCTACTGACTACCGCGGGAAACGGTGTTTCTGATACACGATTCCTTGTCGAGCGGGCCGCCAATAGTTTTCCGCCATCGTCCACGACGTCATTAGCGTCTGCCTTCTGGTCTGTGTGGTTGCACCTTCTGCGGTCATGAGCGGAGAGGATATTTGACTCTCTTGTATAAAGGAAAACAAAAAAATAGTTTTTTTTCGTTTTTTTTTTTTTCTGATTCCCTTTGTGTTGTACTGAACGTGCGAGATGCTGATGTTGTTGTTGTGTTGTATGAATACGTCTCTCTCTCTCTCTCTCTCTCTCTCTCTGTGTATTTCCTATCGTGTTCTATATTTACCTGTTATTATTCTTAAAACAGACAACCACTCCCTCAAAAAGGAAAAAAAAATCTATTTTTTTCTTTTTTTGCTGACTGCTCAAGTAGTGAAATTTTCTATCCCGTGATTTTAGAGAAGGACAAAGCAAAACGACAACAAAACAAAACAAAAAGAAAGGCATACAGCGAGATTATTGTTGGGAGAAGAAGGAGAGAGGAAGGGCACAGAAAACGGAGGACGAGTAATTGATTTCATTCTCAAGCACAAAGTCTTCATCATCCCATGGGCTCGTGGCTATCTCGTATCAAGAGTCTGTTTGGTGTTTTGCCAGCGGACAAGAAAATCCGTGTACTTATTTTAGGCCTTGACAATGCGGGGAAGACGTCTATTCTGTATCGCCTCCAGTTAGGCAATGTCGTGTCCACTGTTCCCACTGTGGGGTTCAACCTGGAGACGATGAGCTACAAAAACGTATCGTTTGAAGTGTGGGATTTGGGCGGCCAGGCGAATATTCGTCCGTTTTGGCGTTGCTACTTCACCGACACAGACGCCATTATTTACGTTGTGGATAGTAGCGACAAGGACCGTATGGGGGTTGCGAAGCACGAGTTATACAATCTTCTAGACGAGGATGAGCTGCGGGAGAGTCTGCTGCTTATTTTTGCCAACAAGCAGGACATGGTGGGTGCGGCGAGCGAGACGGAAGTTGCGCAGCAGTTAGGGGTCGCATCACTGACAGATCACACCTGGACAATTGTTAAGAGCAGTGCAAAGACAGGTGAAGGCCTGTTTGAGGGAATGGACTGGCTCTGTGATAAGCTGCGTGAGCGGGGCACTGTCAGTAACGCCCCGTAGCTGTGCGATTATCATTCCTTTTTATTGTAGATCCCAGGTAGTGATAGGGGAGGAGGAGGGAACATGTGTGCAGTGTGCGTGGTTTTTTTTTGTTTTTATTTCGTCTTTCATGCTTCTTTCTTTTGAATTGTTGTTAGTTATTCGCTGACTCTTTTTCACGTTCTCCCCCTGGCTTTTGTTCTTCCCCACTTTGTGAGCCATTAACACGTAAAGCTAATTTGCTGGATAACATCCAAACTTTGTTTGCTTTTCCTCTACACAAACTTGCTGTTAAGCATCCATTGTCTTCTTTTCTCTTTTCTTCCTTTTTTTTGGTTCCTTGTTTTTCGTGGACTTTAGCCTTGAAGGGTGGCGGCATCTGACGTAGGTGTGTGTGTGTGTGTGTGTGTGTGTGTGTCCCTCTCACTTTTTTTTTTTTTCTTTCTCTTGCGTGTGTGTGCGTGTTAGTATCTCTTCACCTTCCACTGGCACATATACAACTATACGCTAGAGGAACGACTGCACATGGATTTTCAGGCATTACAGTCTACCTTAACGGAGGCTCGTACAACATCTTCGTCATCGCGGAGTATTTCATTCTCTCAACGTTACGAGCTAGCCGAGGAAGTGGGAAAAGGAGCATACGGGATAGTCTGGAAATGCTACCGTCGGTTTGATCCGTTAAGACGTGCGTATGGTGTCAAGATCATCAACAAGAGGCAGGCGGGAGCGAAGGGTATTAAGGAAGTTATGGGTGAAGTGGAGACAATGAGCTTACTTATACATCCAAATATTGTGCGCCTTGAAGAGACATTTCAGGATGATGAGAATTTATGGATTGTGATGGAGTACATGCCGGGAGGGGAGCTGCGGCGTGCCCTTGCACGTGATGGAAGTTTTGGTGAAACACAAGCACGGCGTATTACGATGCAACTTCTTCTTGCCTTAGAATTTATCCACCAAAAAGGAATTGTCCACCGGGATTTGAAGCCAGAGAATTGTCTTCTTTCTGAGGGTGACTTGATTTGTAAAATATCCGATTTTGGTTTTTCTGTCCTCGTAGGAACTGATCAATGCCTTATGTCATTCTGTGGAACGACCGTCTTTATGGCGCCCGAGATATTTGGTGAGTCAAGCTATGGGAAACCTGTTGATATGTGGGCTATAGGCGTGATGGTGTATCTAATGGTCACTGGGGAGTATCCTTTCAGAGGGCGAACACAGAAGGATCTTATTGAGACCATTTGCAACGGACGTTTAAACCTCCGAACAGGAAAGATTGCGGAAGGGTCCTGTGCTTTGCGTGATTTTATATCCAAGTTGCTCATGGTGGATCCAAACCGCCGTCTTAGTGCACGGGAGGCACTCAAACATCCATGGATTAAACTTGGCATGAACATGGAGGACGCCACTTTGGAGGAGGTGAAGGTAAAAAAACGTGGGTTGCGTCCACGAAGTATTTTTCGAGCTGTTGTTATTGGCATAATGGCAGCCCATCGTCTGTGTTATCTTCGCTACTCTCGCATGCTTGAAAATAATGGCTGCGGGGGGTGTATGGTCCTGCGTAACTTTCGCTTTGCTGTATCAGGCGTGTACGAGCCATCAAGCCCCACTCTTGACTGTAGCGGTGTGTTTGCACGGAGTCCGCGGGGTGTTAGTTTTCTCCTTCCGATGGTGGAGGCGAGCCGCACGATTGAGAGCCTTGATCTTAGCAACAACAACATTGAGAGTTTAAACGTGTTTCAGCAGCTGACGCGAATTGCCAGCCAACATCCGTCGCTTCTCGCGCTGAACTTGTCCTGCAACCCCGTCCCCTCGCTGGCGGGCCGCGGCCTCCTCCGCATCGCGCGCAGCCCGCAGTCAAAGCTGCTCCACCTCGGCCTCGACGGGACCTTCATCCCCCCCGACACGTTGGCGCAAATAACCGCCGCCCTCAAGGAGAAGACTGCCACGTCGTCCCCCGCCGCCTTCACCCATGTGAGCACCGCCACGCGAGTCACCGAGAGCTCCACGCCATCGCAGCTGAAGAACCTCCGCATATCCTACAACCGGCAGCGCATGGGGATGACACAGCCAACTCCCCACCGCATTCGAACAACCCAAGGATCAGCACCACACCTTCCACCCATTTCTTTTTCGAGGCGCCGCGCAGAAAAATAAAAGCAATTTACGGAACTGCCTCTGCTCACTACTGAAGTCACATTCTTCGGTATATATATATATATATATATATATATATATATATGTCTATATATTCAAACAAAAAAGGAGAGGCTATGCTAAAAAGGAAAAAAAAGGAAGAAAATTTGGCAGAACAGTGAGTTGGCTATAATGCGTTAACAGCATCTGCAATGTGAATACTACACAAAGTGATAAATAACATTGCTTCATACGTATATATCTATTTATCTATCTATCTAGTACATATGTTAAAGTCTCAGGTTGAATCTGTTTTCGAGCTCTTTATTTCTCTTATTCTTTCTTTTTGTGCACACATAACAAGTAAAAGGAAGGAAAGTAAAAGAAAAGCCAACTAACATAAAAGTGTATATATACACATATTAGTCTGGATGGTGGAATCTGCCCCTTCTTCTGCGTTGGTGATTTGGGGGACTACTGGCAAACGACTTCAGTTCACGCGACAGGACCTACGGATGCCTGAGAGTGTGAAAGAGAGGCCAAATCATCACTTTTTTGAGAAGCAATGGGATGCAGTGGCTGGATTTTGGATGAACCGCGTTCTGAAGGAGATGGCCTTGCAGCACATGAGCGTGGAGGATATTGTGCAGTGTATCGTGAGCGACATCGAGAAGCGCTGGGACCAGCGGAAGAAGGAAAAGACATTGTACAAGAAAAGAAAGAGACTACTGAGTTCGAGCAGCACCAGTGCGGCTGGCGCACCGTCCCCACATGTTCTCATCACGAACATTGTGTCTCTCAAGGCCTACAGAGAACTTGTGGCGGATGACAATTTGCAGGGACTTGTGTCCGCGGTACTGGGAAGGATGGAGGAGATTGCGAAGGAGAAGGTCGTGCGTCACACAATTATGGTTGATGATGATAATAATGATAATGGTAAGGGTAATGATAACAATAATAGTAATGAACATAGAGAAAGTGCCAGTGAAATCAAGGAAGAAAAAAAGGATGATCATCAAAAATCCCAGGAACAGGCAGCAAAGATGAAAAGACTTGAGAAGAGTGCTGAGGTTTCGTTTGATGATCGTGTGGCGCTCGTGTGTACATTTTCTTCAGAAGCAAAAGCTGCCAGAGTTGTTGGCGAACTACATGGCAGTACGTTTGATTCACGGGCAGTATTATGCCGTTTTTATGCATTGTAACCTATGTTGTTGTTGTTGTTGCCTCTTGTTTTTTTTTGGTTTTGTTTATCCGACATGCGTGCGTGTCTGTGAGTGTATCTACTTGTATACGTTGTCTCTTCCTCCCTTTCCTTCTTTCTCTTCCCAAATGTATGCATAACATACAATTTTAGAGACTCTTTTTAGCTGTGTGGTGCAAATGCCTGCACGACGATGCTATGCGTCCCGCGTGGGGATCTCAGAATCGTGTGCTTTGGCGACGGCGATGAGACATGCGACGACTGGTGAGCATCACAGCTACCGCCCTGGCCGTGTTGCCAAGATTTTCCGCTCTCTGTACGTTGCCATCACACCCACTAGTCTCCACAAGAGTTTGGCAGTTCGCCTGCAGGTCGGCATGGAGCGTGTACAGGAGTTGGAGAAGGAGCAGTTGTGGCTGCGGCGGCACGGCTCCCCGCTGCGGGTGATGGGGCTGCCGGAGCACGCGGAGTTGACGGAGGTCCGCTCGCGGTATCGCGATCTTGTCTTTGCCACGCACCCCGACACGGCGCAGGGGGAGGCAAAGGAGCAGTACGACACAATCCAGACAGCGTACAGGATGGCAACCACGCCGACAAGCTTGTGGCACCAAAATGGCTCCGCCCCCGAGCTTTACCGCAAACTACGGAGCAGCTCAAATAGTCTCGCGAGGCGTGTGGACCGCGTCACACTTTTCGCATTTTTCTCTTACTGTGTGATGGGGCTGGTAGGGATTTTTTTCTCCGTTGTTGTGGTGCGGCAATTACTGGAGGTGGCTCTGCGATTTTTTGACCCCGAGTTTTATGCCTTCATGGTTGCGCAGGAAGAGGAGGAGGAGCGTCAGCGCCTGGCGGGAAATCCCGTTGACACCGACCCAAAGAGACTCGCACCGACAGTTGTGAAGCGACTTCTCTTTCCCGGCCGATTCGTACACAACGATGACAAGAGCGAAGCGGACTTGTAGTGAAAGAAGAACAGGAAAAGAGAAGAAAAAAAAAACAGGTGAAGGGACCGTGAGAGAGAGAGAGACAGAACGAGGGGGAGAGGAAAGGCCTTTGTGCGATATCTGTCTGTGCTTATATATATTTAGATGTGCCTATACAGTTTATATGTGTATGGATCTTTCCTTTACTGGTTATATATATAATCTTTTTCTACTTTCCACTCTTTTTCTGTGTTTTCTTTTGGAAAAGGGTTGCTCCTGAGGGACCTGGGCAACAGTGTTAGTGTGTGGTGTGAAGACGCTCGCCCGCAATTTCAATAACAGCAAAGGAATAGTAAACAAACAAGGATTCCCTAAGCGAAAACACAAACACACAGAAAAGGAAAGAAAAGTAGAAAGGGAAGCAAAAGGTTGAAACTGACGTTGGCTTCATTTATATTTATATAAGCACCTATGGACCACCCTGTGAAGGATGTGATGTTTCCATCTCTTCCTCGTTCCGACTCCCTCTCGTCGCCTCTCGCCCAACCCTGTGTTGGAAGTTTTTCTAGCTCCAGTGATCTGGGGAAGGCTAGCAAAACGGAAGATACTTTTGTAGTAGGTGAGTACCGCCTGTCTTCATGTCCCATTTGTTTGGAACGCTTCACACTGGACAATCCTGCGATCGTTGTTATATGTGGACATGGCTTCCATCTACAGTGTCTGGAGGGTTGGCGGCAGCGGGCGTCCATATGCCCAGTCTGTATGAAGCCCTTGCAGGGGGAGGGAATACCCATGATGTCCGCGAGTGATACAAGGCGAAGGCGACGCTACAGAGGCAGAAATGCCCCCGCTGTTGGGATCAAAGCCATTTATGATAGTGCCTGCGAAGAGCCAGCCGTAGTGGATCCTATGATGACACTGTCTCACCGCATACCTATCCCTGCTGAGGAGCATATTGCAACCCCCGCCAGGAACAGTGGCCCCATGTGGTCTGTAGTATCCATACTATGGTCTCTCTCGCGATGGTGTTCTCGCAGTGATGAATAAAAATCTGATTTGTCATTGTGGATGGTCTTTTCTTCTGATGGCGGATTATGCACGCACACACACAAAAAGGAACGAAAGTGACAATGAAAAAAAAGAAAATAATAATATGAAAATCAATGAAGTTACAGTGTACAAGCATTCATCAATTATATGGCGCCTTCATGTTCTCGGCCCCTCCGTCTTTTTTTACCAGGCACAGAACAACTTTGTGGGTGATTTCCATCTTTTTTTGTTGTGTTTTTCTCTTTAGTTTGATGTGCAGAACTAAGCATCATTGTGTGAGTTTCAAAACTGTATTTTTTCACCTCCCTTGTGCTCATTTCTCTCGCTGGTTTTTTAATGAATACATCAATGGGTGCCTCTATATGTGCCTGCAGTCTTGTTTTTCCATGAGTATATGATTATGATTATGATTATGATTATTATTTGTTCTTTTCGATTTCTTTTCATTCTTTTTATAGACTTTTTTTTTTAGATATTCCCCTCCCCCACTCTTACTGTCCATCATTTCCTTCGTGTGGGAAGGCTTTGTGTGTGCATGTGTGTGTTGTTAGAGGAGGTGTAAGTATGAATTGTAGTGAACAGAGTGAAGGGGCGGATAAGAGAGCCATGCCTCCACGGCTGCAGGATAAGGGTGATGCGGAGTCGACACGGGAGGCCCCTGGGGCTGGTGGTGGTAATTCAGTGTCGAGTGGAAAGTGGAGGCGCTCCTCCAAAGACAAAGACTCGAGTGTCGCACCGGAAATGCTGTCTCTCATTCTTACCGAGCTACAAGACCAATCTCTGCGGCTAAATGACATGAAGACAAATCTCACGAGAAAACCACCTTTCCACACTGAATTTGATGTGCTGTCAATGGTAAATGTCATTGTAGATGTTGTTTGTGAGGAGGCGGTGACACACGTCCGAACTACCGTGGAGTACACAGATTTACTTGCAACGGTAACTATCAGTTTTTTTTCTGGGGAGGTCTCCGTTCTGCTGGAAGAAATTACAGACGATGTGGACTTCCTTGCTGTAAAGTTTACAGTGAATTGTATATTAAAATGCCATCTTCTCTCTGATGGTGGCGTCTGCAGCATTGTTGTGGACATGGACACAGACAAAATTACAGATATCACCCAATTGACACTCGTGGCCCGTTCTGATGAGGCGACGCGGGAACTCTACCAGACGCTGATGGCACTCTGCAAGCTCGGCGTTGCGCATCTCTGCGGCCGTCTCCCCACCATCGCCGGGCAGCTGACGGCAAAGGTGGGATCCCCCTCGACGTCTCTCTGCGACCGCGATGTATCCACGCGAGTGTCGCCCACGCCAAAGGGAGACGTTGGGCGGTATTCCAACCGCAGTGGCGCCGATGGAAGCCGAAGTGCGGCTGTGCGCCCCGCAAGAAACCGCCCCACGCCCCGATGAATGCATCAGCCGTGGGGGAGGAACATGTCACACGGTGACTGACTACTCAGCAACACCAGCCGCAAAAGAATGAAAAAAATATCTCCTGGCGCATCAGTTTGTTGTTGTTGCTGTGCAGAAAAAAAAGGGGGAAAATGGGAGAGAAGGCTGTGCCAAATTGTCCACGAAAAGGGAGAAAAGAAGGGAATAATATGCAGACAAACAAACAAAAGAATATAGTGGGCAAGTGAGTGAAAAGGACGTCTCTGTTTTCAGTCTTTGTGTGGAGAGAAGGGGGGTTCGCCAAGCCGAATTCTTTAATCTGCGTGTTTTGTGGGTGGAAATCAATTCTCTCCGCGGCATGTATCTTAATTTGGTGATTATTATATTTTTACTCCTCCTGAAGCTTTTTTTTTTTTGGGTGTGGGGCTGCACATTGAAACACGTGTCTCCCTCTTCTGTATGCATTGCCACTTAGTATGTTATTATTATTATTATTATATTTCTTTTTCTTTCTGGGGGACAATGGGGCGAATATAAGAATAAACCTTGGGGAAGGAGTGGGGATAGGGTGCGGAAAAACTTAGAATACTCAATTCTACAACAACAAAACAGAGAAATCCAAAACAACAACAATGACAACAAAACTGATGGGCAATGTTAAGCATGGAAGCATTGGCGCTCAGTGGGCCACTTTATTAATATGTTGCCTGACCCATCTTGCGTTTCTTCCAGCCGTTAAGCATCTTCAAAAACAAGGTATGGATTATGAGGTTTGTTTATCAACGTTTACTGCCTTTGCTTCTTTTTGCTACCACTCATCCGAGGGCCTTCGAATGCCAATATTTCTCTCAACACTGCGTTGGCATCGTCTAGACAACATCGGGGCTATTTCTTCAATGATCATCACATGCCTTCATTTGTGTTCTTTTGAATCGGTAAGGGTGCTAAACTACCTTAAGTACATCTTTCTGTTTGTGACTATTATTCTCCAAGAGGCCGATCCGTGGAACGTAACCTACACCGCCGTTCCTATTTTGTTTGCGTTGCTCATGGTACTGATATCATTTTATTTGCAACCTAAAAAGCTACAGCGCATTGAAGGAAGAAATTTCTACACAGGACTCGGGCTGTCTCTTCTCGGAATGATGTTTTTCGTCGGAGGGCTTGACGAAAAGAATGACCCGCTTCGTACGCTACATGGGACCTTCCATGTTTTTCTGGGATTAGGGGTGTATAATCTTTTTCTCGCTCTCGATAAAGGTGGCAAATGTAGCAAGAACATAAGCCCAGTAATTTCATTTTTTAATGTGTAGAGGGAGCCAATTGACCTGGGTACTTTGGTAATAATCTTTCTATATATATATATATATATATATATATATTTTTTTTTCTTTTTTCTTCTAAATATATTTTTTTACTGACTTTTTGAGATTCTCCCTTTCTCATCATTTTTCAATTTCTTTTATATCTTCCTCTTCTTCGAGATGTTATGTGTCTATGTGTCTTTTTTTTTTTCGTCAAAGTTGTGCATGTCGTGCGCGTATGTGTTCATTTTTATTACTGCGTAGATAAATCTGTTTGTCGATTTGGGTGCCTGCATTATGTTTTGTTCTTCGAAATTTGTCCTTTTTTCTAAAGAAACAGAAAAGTGGACTTTTACAGGCATATTTTGTCCATTCCTTTTGCTGGTTCTCTGCTTGGGTGTACGGGGACTTGAAGGTGTGAAGGGGAAACTGCAGTTGTGTAACCATTTGTTATTACTCACCATATTTTTTTTTTTCATTATTAGAGAGGGTGCAGGTATCTGTGCGTGTGGAGCTGTTGTAGAAGAGCGACTGCAGTGTGGCACGCAAGATGAGGGATGAACCAGTGTGGGGTCTGCTTGCAACAACGGTCCTGAGTCACTTATCCATGATTCCAGTCGTACGTTTGCTTGTAAATCGATCTTACGTCTGCGAGACTTGTATCGCAGCCTTTGGACTCACGTCATCTATTTTGTATCACATCTGCCAGGCCTTTGACACAGTTATTTTTCTCGATGAGTTGTGCTGGCACCGCCTAGATAACATTGGCGTCATTGCTGGAATGGGTATGTGGTTTGTTTTTATTTGCACATTTAGAGACCCAGTGGTGGAGCGCAGCGTGAAGTACTTTACCTTTTTTGTAAGTATCATTAGTCAGGAGAAGGATCCATGGAATATTGCGTACACAGTGGGGCCTGTTATTTTATTTGCGTGCATCCCGGCCGTGGTTTTCCTTCGAACGGGGCGGATTCCAGCAGTCGACCACCGCTTTTTGATCAGATCTGCCCTGTTTATGGGAATTGGCATTCCTTTCTTCGTTGCAGGGCTGGACGATGAGAACGACCCCTACCGCATATATCACGGCCTCTGGCATTTCTTTGGGGGCATTGCCTCCTACTACATGTGGCTGATGGTGAAGAATCCCGGGGCGACGGGGCCGTATCCCAAGCATCCCTCCATCGCTGTGCGTGGGGATACACTTCTCTAATGATAGTGCTTATAGTCGGTGCCGACAAAAACACACAAGGTGAATGAGAATGCGAGAGAAGAAAAGAAAACCAAAAAAAGAGTAACTGGCGAGTTCACCTTCCATAGAGGAAAAAAGTTGTTTTAGAGTTTGTGTGTGGGGTTTCTTTCTTGTGCATTGAAAATAAGGAGAGAGGAGGAGTGATGCATTACCGATGGTAAAAGAGGACGAGCGGTGAAGGAGCGGCCTGAGAATATTGTTATGCAAAGGGAGGGGGGGGGTAAAATAAAAACATGAATACTGTCTTGCAGGTTAAGTGAAGTGAGGACGAAGTTGTGTGTGGTGTTGTTTGATTTCTCGTTCTACTACGCTACGCTCACAGACGAAAAGAAGAAAAAATTACCGGTTGCCTTTAGTTTCTTCTCGTTTTCACTCTATTTGTGGGGGGTGGATTCTTTTTTCTTTTTGCTCGTATCTGCTCCTTATGTGTTATACATGTGTATATTGTTTTCTTTTTCGTTTATCACTACTCCGCCCTCAGTGCTCGTTTCTCATCATTTTGTTTCTCGAGTGAGTGGCAGTGAGAATATATTTTGAACGTCTTTTTCTTTTCCTCTCTGTGAAATATTTCTCAGAGATTCCTGCTTTGCCACGATGCCTCTCTTCTTCCCTTCTCCATTTTCTTCTTTTTCAATATGTGTGTTGCTGCGGAGCGCGGAGGTGTGCGACTGAGATGGCGGGTCCTGCAGACCCGCTGGCCGAGTTGGACGCCGTCATGGAGGCCATGCGGGCCGCGGTTGCAACGATGGAGAGTGAGGGCGCAAAGGACACGCGGAATGTTGTGAGGCGGGCGACATCCCTGCAGTGTGCACTCCACAGTCTTTCACGAGAGGCAATGGCGACGGAGGTGAGGGAGGAGCAGATGCGAAGGGACGGCCTGCAATGACGGTACTAGTGAAAATAAAAAAATAAAAGTTTAAAAAATGCGGTGTGCTCTCGCTGCTATTCAGTAGGTTGTGCTTTTTTTCTTTTTCTTGGTTGTTCTTGTTGCCGTTCTTATTGTTTTTCTTATGATGTATGAGAAACCAAAAAAAAAAGAAGAGGAATATATGAAGGGAAACAAACAGGTGTGGTGAGGGAGATGTCTTGCTTACAACTTTATCTTTTCTTCTCTTTTATATCACAATAATGTTAAAAAAAACCTAAAGGAAAGGGGATATATATATTTTTTCATTCTTTTGGTCTTGCTGTTGCTTAGTCACATAGACAATCAAAAAAGAAAAGAAAAAAAAACACTAAGCAAATAACACAAACAAACAAAAGAAAGGGTGAGGAACGAGAAAATGAGCTCGGAAGATAAGACACGCAGGTGCCTGATGAAGGCCAGGACCCTGAAGGCGAGTGGCAACATCAAGGAAGCTGTGACGGCTCTTCAGTCCTTGTCGGAGTATGGGGTTCAGTGGGGTCCAATGTACATTACTGCTTTGGATTTACTTGCTGAGCTTTGCTTCAGTCAGGAGAATAATGTAACCGTGGATCGTTTCTTTCCGGCGTTCAGATGGAATCGTAATAAACTGCGTGGCAAAGATGAACTGGAGGAGGGAACGAAGGGAATTGTTGAGCTGACGATGAAACACCTCCGGGCTTTGGGTGAAAGGGCAGAGCTGAATACAAAGGCGGCATCGGAAGAGCCTTCGGAGGAGGAGCGAATTCTTGCTGCTCTTTCTGGAGTCTCACCGGCGCAGCGGGCGAAGGAGCGGTATCTTATCCCTGCCGAGACCAGCATACAATACGTGGGAAGTGAGCTACTCAACTTTAATGTCATTGGCCATTCAAAGAAACTGCTTCCAATCTATCTTGCAACCGCCACAGAATTGATGACATACTGCCAACAACACAACTTAAAACGGGCAGTTGGACGTATATCTGATGCCTTCGTACGGTTTTTTAAGAGGTTCCTTCTTTCCCCCACCCCATCGGCGACGGATACTGATAATCCTTTTTTCGTTGCGGCAAAAGAGGAGTTGGAAATCGATCGAGAAGATTTTTACAAGGAAAAAGCAATTACCGACCGTACAGTTCAGGTCTTCTGCCATATTCTTCAAACATTAACTGCCATGAATAATTGGCACGCCGCTTGGTCTGCCCTGCAATGCTTTACAAGAGTATTGCAGGAGATTACGCAACGACCTGATCCTTCACGAGAATGCCAAATTATGGCGTATTCAGCAATGGCTGGTGTATTTTGGAAATGCTCACACTATGCATTCCATGCCCATTGCTTAGGATTGGTTGCGTTTCTTACGGGTAATGATGGAAGTGAGGCCGCAGCATCTTCCCGGGCAGTTTTGGCAACTCTTTGCGCACCCAATGTTAATAAAGAACGAAAGAGTTTTGCTCGAGGATCTGATTCCGTGTTTGAGAAGAATGCTCGTATTGCCCAGCTGTTTGGACTTCAGTCAGCTCCAGCAGGAATATCCCTTTGGCAACGACTCCAACGTATGCAAGTTTTTCAAAAAGCTTTTCCGGAAGTACAGACATTGGATAACTTTATACGGAATGAAGTGATGGATGAGAGTCTTGCAAAGAAAGCCATTGAGCAACTCACTGTCATTGTTCAAAGAGACCCTAACCTTGAGATGTACGAGAAACCATTGCGGAAGGTTATTATTCAAAGGTATTTGGAGTGCATGGCAGCCAAAACTACACGTGTGGAGGTATCTTCACTCCAAATTGGGAAAAATCAGGCCTCTGAAGACGCTTACATCCATGAGGTTGAGCCTTACATTCTGAATGAATCGGGAATTGCTGTAGAAATTGACCACAAGACAAATGCCATATCATTCAGCAATACGACAAAGGTAAGGGTGCTGGAGGCATTTGATGCTCTGGCGGATCGTGTGGATCGTCAGCCAGCGGCTCCCCGCAGAAGACTCGATATCAGATTTGAGAATCTTCAGCGTGCCCATGATCGAAGCAACCTTATTCATCGTCTACAGTACACGTGTGAGGTAACGGCAGAGGACCGACGACAGATGGCTAAGGATAAGGAAGAAGCAGAGCGTGAAAATGCCCGATTGGAGCGTATTCAAAATGAAGAAAAGAAAAAGGAAGCAGCCCGCTTGGCACAGGAGGCTCGAGGACTTGCGGAGTGCCAAGAGTACATTAATCAAACTCGACGAAAGGTCGTGTTGCGACGGTTACAAGAAAAATACAAGGGATTTGTCGTCCCGCAAACATTGTCACAGAAGAACTCTACAGATTTTGTTCAGGAATTAACAATGCTCTTGACGGAGTATCTCCAAAAGACGACGCAGCAGAAAATGGCGGATGTGACCAAGATGAACCACTTTGAACGTGCCTGCAGAGAACTTGAGATTCCCAAACGAAAAGCCATTGAGCTCGAGGAGGCTGAACAACACAAAGCAGAGCGGGCTGCGGCGCGGGAGAACTTCCTCATTCAACACCGCAAAGAGTTTGAAAAGCGACAACAGGATAATGAAATACTAAAGAAATTCCTTAAAGAAGCTGCTGTCTTTGCAGAGCAGACACAAATGAAAGGAAAGACTTCTAAACGTGATGAACAGCAAATGCTCCTTCAGCAAGAAAAGGAACGTCTGCAAGGTTTGTAGTGCGGCCTTGCTGAATATGCTTCTATTTGTGAGAGAGAGAGGGAGAGGAAGGAGCAGGAGAAGGGGAGAGCACCTCACCCCACGATTTTAACCCCCTTCGGTTTAAAACAAGAAAACAACAAACAACCAACCAACCAACCAAAAAAAGATTCTTAAGTCCGTAAGTACCAAACATTTAATTACGTACAAATAAGTGCATCTGTGACTCTCATATTGTTTTACTCTTATTATTTACGATTATTATAATTAAAAATTTTCACCCCCTCTCTCTCTTTCCCTCTCCCTTTCTCTTCCCTTCTCGGCTCCACTCTTTGGAGGACAGGGAGGAGGAATTGTGTGTATTCCTCTTGTTGTTATGTATTTCCTATTTTGCTTGGAATTCCTTCGTCTTTCTCCATTCTTTTTCAGATAGGCAACCCCAAAGGACTCTTCGAACGAACGTTAGATGAACTTCACAGAAGAAAAAACAACAACGACCAAAAAGACCCGTCATGCATATGTGTATGAGGAACGGACCATATGTTGTGGAGTATTTTTTTGTTAAGGATCCTCCATATGCAAGACAGAGATACGCTTCAAGTTTCTAAAATGAAATAGGCAACTAATGGAAAAGAAAAGAAGGAAACGCGCCTCCCACTGATTCTCTCATTCTGGAACTAGAGTGACCCTTATTTTATATATATATATATATATATATATATTGCATCATTGTTCTTGGATGTGTTCCGTTGCTCTGCGATGTTGCTGAAACCGTTTTTTTTTTCTGGTTTTGTCTTCCGCACCTCGATCTATCACTCTGAGTGTTCTTGGTATCTTTTTCCTTTCTTTATTTTCCCCGTGTGCACCCATACGCACAAAGAAATACAGTTATAATTTTCAGCTTTGTGTCGAGTGCTATTTTATTTCCCACCCTCTCCCCAATTGGGAATGTTTTGTCACGTGTTGGTTCTTTTTAATCTTTGGCTCTAGTAGCGCTTCCTTTGAGCTGTCTGGCACCACACTCATTTGACGGAGGAACAGATGAAACTGTTTGACAATTCCCTTTACCACTACTGTTAAGTCGATTCTCTCTGAGGCACAACTCCGGGAACGATGTGTGAAGTGGCACATCTACGATTGTGTGTAATGTGTGTTTGCTTGACTGTGCGCGTGTGCTTACGAATACAATCAGTCTAACCGGGATGAAAATGATGACGGATCATCCACGAATTTGACGTTTATACACATGCACTCACCACAAGTATGAGGAGAGTGGAAATGGTGCACATTTTTATTTTTGTTATTGTTGTTTCATCTCTCCCATTTTCTTGGGCTGAATGATGGGGGGAGTGAAGGTGTATTGGGGGAGATGTCTTCTTGAATCCTACCTCCACTTCTTCTTCCTCTTTCCCTATTCGTTAATAATTTCTGCGTTGGCAGACAACACACGCGGGACATTGTTAGTCAGTTTGTTACTAGGACAGTCAATCTGTGTAGATGTCGCTGTGTGTGCTTGGGTGTACCTGTAGGCTGTGGTGTTGCCTAATATTAGGATGAGATGGAGTAGTGAATAGAGGGATGCCTGAGCAAACACACTTCTCTGCATCCCACATTTTCTTGATAAAGTGATGAAACCCTTCCAATATTATTGTTTTCTTCTCGGTGCCTGGGAGGACGGTCCTTCTGTCTCGTATGCACAGTTTGAGTCGTATATACTATTACTGATATGCCCTAACCCCTTGTGGATAAATCCGTCTTTTTCACTGAGGGTTGAATATCATATGAATGACAGTTTGTATCTCCCCTTTTTCATTTCCCTCTTCTCTTTGTATTTGTGGGTTCGCTTTTGAGAATAGCCCAACTCGACAAAGGAAGGAAATAAAAGGAAAACAACAATAATGCCTCCGAGCGGGAAGACATCACGCAGTGCCAGTGGGGAGAGACTCGAGTCAAGCTCGCAGGAAGGAACTCGTCCTGTGAGCGGGAAATTGGACTCCACAGGCAGCACGAATGATTCATCATCGGATGTAACTCGTAAAAGGCCACGGCGAGATGAGCAACCAAAATGGACCCTTGACAGTACAATAAAAGAAGTGTTGTTTGAGGGAGAAGGCCAAGCCCCGAATATGAAACTGAATGATTTCCTGCGGAGTGAATTGGCTGGCAGAGGTGTTGTGGAGGAAAATGAAAACCTTGCAATGGCGGCATTTGTTATGAAGCCTGATAAATATATCAAAAATGAGGAGGTACGAGGTGATATAATGGGTTTACCATCCTTCCAGACCCACGTAATTCTGAGTAAAGAATTCCGCACCCTTCAGCAAGAAGGCGTACACTCTCTCAGACAATGGAGGGATTACAAGGAAAGGAAAAGATTCATCTTCTTGCAAAGGGAATGCTCAATGCCGCTCTCGATGCGGTGCAAAAGGTCGAAGAAGAAAAGAAAAAGGCTTTGGAGGGATTATATGAATCTGTGTATGATGCGAAATGGAACCATGTTGTGGAAGTTCCTGGCGGTGAAGGGATGGGAATGGAGATAAGGGGAGGGAAACCACAAGAGTCATGGACTTTCAAGAAAAATGATGGAATACTTGAACTGGATGAAAGTACAGATCAATTCTCTCTGCCACGCTGCCGATTGATGGTGCTCACATCGGCAAAGAAATGGCCGTACTCCCTGGGTGAAAATAGACCGATTTTCGATTGTTTTGTTAACACTGAGGTGGAACGAGTGTGGCAGCTTGTTCAGGGCGATCTAACGGGGAAGTTGCGCAGTGAGGAAGTCTCAGGAGAGCTTGTAGGGTCGGCTCGTGTCTTGATCGGGACACCTGGCATCGGTAAGTCGATGGCAGCGGGTTCGTATCTCCTCTATCAACTACTTCACTGCAGGGATCCGTCACTTGATGTGATTATCTATTGTGTTGGATTCGAGGCATACGTGTTTGACAGGGCCACTGAAAAGGTAACATGGCACGATGGCGAGGATAACATCGAACAAGTTGTGATCCACTACACTAATCGTGGGAAGATTGGGTATATTATTTACGATGTGGTAAAGCAAGGGAAACCGCCTGCGCGTCGATTTGGGGCTCCAGCAACGTGGGGCATGATTTTACTGACATCCCCAAATCCAATCAACTACAAAGATTGGGATAAACATACGGAGGCCGACAGGATTTTTATGAATTGTCCACATGATAAGGATATAAAGGCGATGTGCTTCTGGATGAATCGTGACGAGTCTGAAGAGGAGCAATTGAAGGAGTGGAACATTGTTAAGGAGCGCATTGGTAGTGTGGGTGAAATACCTCGCTGCATCTTTAATGTCACGCAGTATAACAAACGACTTGAGGGCATCAAACTCGCCCTGAGCAACATCACTCATTCAAATGCCGACCACTATATTTCCAGGATCAAAAATGACTTGTCATCTAGTGATGGTGTGTCTCATAAACTTGTGAAGCTTATCCGAAGGAGAGGTGAGGGGGGAGTGGATTCATTTGCCAACACACCAAGCTGTGTTATCGTTGCGAATAGGATATTGACGAGGTTGACTGAAGTTGGGTGCTCTGATGTCATGATGCAAGTGCTGCAATCCAAGAGGTTTATGGCAACAGTTTTTGAGAGAACTGCAATATCAGCATTTGTAATACCGAGTTTTGTGGATAAGATACACAAGAGAATAAGGGCGTTGGATCCTCCAGGGGAACGTCGTGCACAACCCTGTGTGTTGACAAGTAATCCAGAAGTGTATCCCACCACTGTCGAATCACTACCATCATTGGAATCGAAGCCAGAAAAAAAGGATATAAGGTTTCGAGTGTTGTATTTGCCTCAAGTTGGCAACTATCCCCTTGTGGATGGTTTGTTCTTTGTGGAAGAGCCTACAAAGAAGACGATGGTTGGGTTGCAATCAACTACAGCGATGGAGCATCCCACGAAGGCCAGCACAATTAAGGATTTCAAAAATCGTATGTCACAATATTTTAAAGATTGGGATAATGTGTCCAAAGATTTCTGTTGGCAGATTATTTACGTGCAGCATGTGAGCAATGCGCCAATTGACACGTGGCAGAGGTGCGATTTAGACAAACATGCGAATGACGGCAATAAAAATCAGAAATTCTGGGACGATAATGTTCATCAGTATCAAGTAAGCGTATCCACAAAAGATATGACCTCTAATCAATGATGAGTGACTGCTGAAGAAATGAAAGTGAATGATGACTGTCGTGTTTCACCTATTTGTAGTATCTGTGTGTGTGGTGTTTCGCTTAGGTATGAAGCAATGGGGATGATTACACCAATACGATTTTATTTTGGGAACCGTGTGTGTGTAATTGAGGAATCTATTCTCTGTGTGCTGACTTGATAATTATGCTTTTGTTTTAAGTTCTGTTTTTGTTTTTGTTTTGTATTTCGGTTCACTCCTGCTGCAATTGCGCTGATGGAAGTGACTCTCATTAAAGGAATTTAAGAGACAGTAATGTAATAATAATAGTAAGGACTGTTGTTTTACATTTCAACGGGAAATATGTTCATGGGTATGAGTGTATAATTGTTTTTGGGACTGGAAAAAAGGGAGAGAGTTGTGTGTTGATCTGTTTTTGATACAATTTGCTTTCTGGATGTTGCTGTCCGCATGACGGAGTGTTGTGTGTGTTTTTCCTTCGTGGTTTCTATACCGCAATGGTCACTGCTAATATTTTATGTTCTTCATTCTTTGTTTTCACCTCTCATGTGTGTGGGTGCAGGAAGGGGAAAAGTGTAATAAATGAGTGCGAATGGCACATGACCTTCATTGCCTGTTTGAGCCTTCAGCGAGAGCAGGGGAGCAGTAGTCGTATTTCGTTACGGCACTGAATTAAATAGTGAGGAATGAAAAGGGAGAAAACCAACCAAATGTAACGGGGCGACAGGTGCCAGAACATTTCCTCCGGAGAACAACGTCTATCTGTGATACCCTCGCATTGGAAGAGCAAGTGTGCAAATGAAGAGAGTGTGCGTGTGGAGGTGTCTGCTCTCCCCCGCGCGTGTGAGGGATCTTCGTGAATTGAACACGGGCAAACCGAGAAGAGGAGCTTTTGTATTCTGGCACAATCAAGATGTGCACCATATGTGTGTGGGCTGTGGGGATGCATTCGTGTTGTGTGTGCACATTGTCATTCTCTCTCTCTTGTTGTTACTGATGATCCACGGGAAATGAGAAGAGGCGGATTTGTAGCAAACACATATTTTTATTTTTCTTTTTCATATTATATTTACAATCTCCCACATATATATGGAGATGCACCTAGAGGTAGAAGTCGGGAGGGAGGTATATATAGATGCACTTAAGTGGGACATAATACTAAAGAAGGAAAATGCAGATATATCCCCCCAAACCTTCATTCATCATGCCTGAGGATATTTTTGTGTGCATTTTGTGAGCACTGTTGTCGTTTTCTTCTTTTCCATCATGTGGATTCTTGGCGGCTGTATATTAAATACAACAAATAATGAACACTTTGCAGAGGGCTACCATAAAAGTTCTGCGAAGTCTTTGCTTTTTTTTTTGTTTGTGGGTTAATGATGTGGCATCCATGGTGTGTTTTCTCATACGGACAACTAGAGAAGAAATGAATTAAGAGATGCCTGAGCATCACTCGTGATGAGCGCGCGACCTTCTGTTCCCTGTGCAAAACCTAAGAGTGTTCTTCTTTTCTTTCTTTGTTTTCCCTTCCTCCTATTTAGATGCATAGAGATAGAGGTGACAACAGGGTGTGCTTTCTGTCTTTCGTATTCCTAACGGTGTCATGATGCCGCTACTCTCTATCTCACAAGTTAAAAGGAAACACACAATAGTGGCTGAAATGCATGAATGTGTATATGCACATATGGTCGGACGTTGCAGCATCATTTACAAGCACTGAGAGAGAGAGAGGGAGAATGTGTGGACTGCGACGACCGTTATTTACCGTTAACCAAAAGGATGAGTTGTTGTTGTTGCGACTTGGCAGTGATGTCATTCTGTCATTGCATCGTTTCCTTTTGGGAGCGTCTGTCACCGTTTTGCCTCAGACACGAATTAACTGAACTCCGCTGAGAAACACACACAGCATACATGTCTCTGGGTTTCATGAAGTAGTCTCTCTTCACTGTGTAATCGTGTGCCGAGTGGCTGTGTCCGTGACCGCCTCTCTCCGAGTGTTGTCTATTCTTCTTCTCCTCCATCGTCGTCGGGAGTGCGGCGGATTCCACGAGGTTCACCGCGGAGGCCGTCCGTGTTTCCCCCTCTCTGTGTGTGGATGATTCATCGTCGTCTTTCGTGTGTCCTTGACCGCGGCGGAATTTTTCTCCTCCCAATTCAACCGCACACCACATTTCTTGTGTTTCTTTCTGGCACAAAGCAACCAAGCCACCTATTATGGCTGACAATGAGAAAGAGAGAGTGCCAAGGTGGATTTCCTCAAAGGAGAATGAGAAGGACAGTTGCTGGTGGAGGCAAATTCCACGAGTGAAACACAAATTTGTGGCATCAGTGTGTGGAAGCGGGGAAGCGACGTCTTTCTACATGTGAATGAATGTCTCACTCCTTTTCTCCGGGTTTCTGCCTGTTTTGCAGTAGTGCGAATCGGCTGCACTGTTGTTGTCGTTGTTTACTGTGGGAGGAGTCCCATTCTTCCTGCACTGCTGAATATCAACACCGCAGACTCCATAGGAACGTATATCATGAGGAAGCAGCAAAGTGAATCCTCATTATTCTTTATTATTACGGTGAGACTGCAGTGGGACTATGCCAACGAGGGATGTGAAACACACACACGCATGGCGGATCAAAGAGTGCAGCGTGCAATGTGAAGATGCCAAACGGTGTTCACAGAAATAAACTCTGCACTCTTTTTACAGTTATAACACACACGCCAGACCTCTTCTTCTATTCCTCCCGCAGAGTCTACGCGGTGCACATTGACTGACTGACGTCTGAGAAGACACCGATGTGACCGGGGATTATACTGCACAACTGGCGTTAGGGTGTGTGCGTGTGAACTCCCGTGTCATGTTGCTGCCGCCTCTCTTCTAGTGCCGGGAGTGTGTTAATACATCATGCGAAGTAACTCGGGCGTAGGAGGGGTGATTTCATTTTGTGGGAAATCATTCAAACGGAGGGGTGCTTTTAAAGTCTTGACTTGGGGAGGAAGAAAGAGGAATGGTGAATGCCGATCATTGTGGTTGAGGTGTGTTATCGCTGTATGTGTCTTCTCCCTATTTGCATCGCTCTCCTCCACCCTTCGTTCCCTCAATGAGAGAAAGATAACGTACGCAAATGTCTTGACAAAACTTTCACTATCATCCTTTGCGTTGACGAATATGGATATCTTTGACTGTGTGTTTCCGGGATTGGCAGGCGTCTTTGCTGACATTACAGAGAGACTGGTGAGTGGGGTTGGTAATGAATGGGCCATCCACCTGTGGCGCGCGACACATCCGGCTGCGCTGCTTTCAGTTGCCTCTACTTCACTAAAAGATTAGGAACGTGGAAGGGAGCAGCTCCTCGAAGTTAATCATAAAAGAGCCAAAGCTAATGTTTCTTTGCATGAACATGATGAAGGAATAACAATAAACGGGAGATTGGTTTCCATCCCTCTGCACGTTGCTGTTGTCCACGTTAAGCTGATGTTCTCAGTCATTAAGCGTCCTGTCAGTCTTTCTGTCGATTACTATTATGGAAATGCGGTACTACTCGCTGCCTTCCTCGTTTCTCTTCATGCGGAATCGCGTGACAGTCCCGTTGCCGAAGTGAAATATCTAAATGTGGAATTGATGGATAATATACTTAGCCTCCATGATCGATTGTATGGTAACGTCGTGGAGCCCCTTCGCCAGCTGGAGAATCTCTACGTTGAAGACCTCCCGCCTGATAAAGCTCTGAATTCCATTGGAGTGGGTAACCTGAAGAAACTTTATTGTGGATGGCGGTGTAGAGTTTCCTTATTACCAATTCGTGGGATGCAAAGTCCACACAAGGTTTATGTATATGGGCTTGCAGAAATAACAGACCGTGACATTGAAGTGTTGAGTGAGCTGCGGCAGCTGCGTGCTCTTACGATTGAGAGTTGCCAGAATGTTACTAGGTTGGCTCCATTTAAGGATCATCAGTCATTGCAAACCACAGAGGTCAACTGCTGCTGCAATACTCAGCGGATTGCGGTTCTCACAACTATTCCAGCGCTGGGAAAAGCGAATGTGGCGGAAGGGAAAGTTGATGCTGATGTGATGTCCCGCTGCGTGGGAGGTTTTAAAGATCCTGAGAAACTCGAACTTTATATTCTCATCATGGCTGACGTGCTTACTGTGAGTATGGATGAGTTTCGGAATTTACGATCTCTTTCACTTCGCTGTGCGACTCTTAAGAATGTTGAATGGATTGCAAAGGCGCCGTACTTGACGTATCTCAGTTTGCCTCTCACAAAGATCACAGAGAAGGACTTGGCTGAGGTGTGCGGATCACTTTATTATCTGGAGGAACTTGCTATACAATACTGTATGTGTCTGAAGACATCGTTGTCATTTCTTTTGCCTATGGAGCGCATACAGGAGGCATGTATTTCAAACTCCAGTTTGATGAACGATAACGTAATTGACATTCTGCGTGAGCGCGGTGTTAAGATTGAACAATACTGATGATTCCAAATGAGGAACTACACTACAATACATATCAAAACACAGACTGTGACAGAAGAGTTCCTGTTGTTAAGGGATGAAGTGGCACTACCACAAACACGTTTCTTATTCCCTCTTATTAATATTTGTTATGTGTTTGTTTGGTTTATCTTCATCATTGTGTTTTTTTGTTCCCTGTATGTGTGCACTTCTTTATTCTCAGACTAATGTTCTGGAGACTCGTTGCCGGAAGGAATAATGTCAGTGTGAATTATGTCGAATGTCGTTGTAGTGTCCTCTCTCTCTTTCTCTCTCTCTCTCTTGGATGTGAAGAAGGAAAGACCAAGCACACGTATTATCACTGCTACTGTTTCACTGTGAAGAGTACAAACAGCACACACACACCCAGTAGAGGAGGTGAGGAAAGAAGACAAAAGGAGCCAAACACGTTCAAGCACCCGATGACTTCAGACTCTTCTGGGATGGTTTCAATGCTCTTCCTCCTGTCCGTATTATTCGTCTGCTGCCGTGGCCGGACGTTTGCTGCAGCTGGCGTGGAGCCGAGGAACTCAAACGAGGTGGAGCTCTTCACGGCGAAGAAGACACAATTATCATCTGGGGAAGAGAGCTCTCGCGCTGGGCCTCCCAATTCTTTCTATGGACATTCTCTCCTTGATGTGGATGGAAGGATGGTTGCTCTTGCCATGGCGGATTTCGGAAACGTTGACGCTGATGGCACGGGTGAAAATAAACGTGATATTTGGGCAAAGCACATCAAGTATGGAGGAGATAAAAGGGCGATATCAGAGATTACTAAAGAAGGGAATGAAGGCGAGTGGAAAAAACAGGTGGCTGTCAGTAAGGGCTCTGGCAAGGATCAGTATGATGATCTGTCTGGCACTAGGGCAGTCGCCAAGGGGAATAAAATACACTTTCTGCTGACAAAGGCAACGAGAAAGATACGTACCGCTGGAGAACAGGCAGCTGACATTTCCTTTGATCTTGAGTGGGTTGTTGGTGAGGTGGCAAGTGCGACCGGAGAAGGACAGCAAGGAATAACATGGAAACCTCCGACACCGTTGAAGGAATCCTTGACAGCACACATGACAACGAATAAATGGACGAATTTGCTTTCTGGTGGTGGCCGAGGTGTTGTGGCTGGAGGAAGCACGATTGTGTTTCCTCTCCAGGCAACCACCGCTGATTACCCAATTCAGATGAGTGCCAGCAAAGGATTTATTTGCTCTGCAATTTATACGGAGAACGATGGGGAAACTTGGAGCCTCCCTTCAAATCCTGTGATTGCTGAGGGCTGTACATACTCAACTCTTCTTGAGTGGGAGGGGAAGCTTCTCATGGTCACTGTATCTGCCCTGGGGGCACGCAATGTGTACGAATCCACTGACAATGGGAAGACATGGAATAAAGCCACAGGACCAATTGCACATTTGTTGAGTGACTCCGACGCAGGGCCTCGTATCAGCAGTGCTAACGATCTCGTCACTGCAACCATTGCGAACAGGAATGTGATATTATTTACCCAAATGTCAAGTGATGGTGGCAGTGCGATTAATATCTGGTTATCCGATGGCACCAGAATGCATAATGCAGGGCCGATATCTACGGGTACTGTGCAGGAGGTCTACGCATTCAGTGCTCTGCTGCACACAAATAATGAGTTGTTCGCGCTGTATGAAAGGGGGGCAGAAGACAATGTATTTTCTGGGAGTGTTGTTCTCACACACCTCACTGCGCAGCTTAAGCGAATCACGTCTGTGCTCGAGACGTGGAAGGAAGTGGACGAGAGAGTCTCAACGTCATGCACATCTGCTACTAAGAAGGATGCATGCACTACTCCACCCATGCCCACAGCTGGTCTGATTGGGTTTCTCTCTAATACCAGCGATGGTGCTCACTGGGCTGATGAGTATCTCGGAGTGAATGCCATTGTGGATAGAGATTATGATACACCAGTAGCAGCTAAGGAGATTGAGAATGGCTTTACCCTCTCAGGGCCTGCTGGGAAGATTGTGTGGCCCGTTGGAGAGCAACTCTCTCAGCAGGCACACAGTTTTGTAAATGACGGGCTGACCCTTGTGGCGACGGTGAGTATCAACAAGGCCCCAGTGAAGATCACTCCGTTGGTTGGTGTGGTGGTGCAACCGGTGAATGGTAAGCAGAGGGGTTCGAGGAGATACCTGGGACTGTGGTACGACGAGAATAAACGGTGGAGGACGGAGCTCACGAACCCAGTCACTGCAGAAACTATTAAGTGGGAGGAGGGCCAGACGTATCAAGTGACACTCACAATACAGAGCGGCACCGGCTCTGCGTATGTTGATGGGAAGCGTGTGGGGAGTTTCGGAGAGTACATTCCCGACAAGGATACGAATAAAGGGGGTGAGCCTTCTGAACACGACAAGAAGAAAGAAGTTGAGGAGGGGCTTGTAAGACAGCCACCGCGTAACAAGATCTTATACGTCTTTTTTTGGGATCTCAATGAGAAGGGCAATGAGGAAGACACAAAGATCCAAGGGACTATAAAGAATGTCTTTCTGTACAACCATGCATTCAATAACGACGAGATGGAGGCACTGATTCCCATCGATGAGAAGAGCACTGTGCAAAACCCACATGACCCACAAACCCCACAAGACCGACGAGATCCACGAGACCGACGAGACCCACAACACCCACAAGAGCGCCTGCCGTCCTCATCCCCAGCAACAAAGACCACGAAGGTTGCTGCGGCGGACACCTCTCTACACGGCGGTGTTCCTCGGATGTCACTGCTTGTGCTTGGGCTGTGTGTCTTTGCGTTGCTCGGCTGAGTGGTGTGAAGATGGTGGATTGTGGCCAACAGGAGGAAAACACTTACGCACCACCTCAGCACACAAAATATGTTCGTTGAACATTTTTTTTTGAAATTCTTTTTTTCTTTTCCAGTCATTACTGTTTTTTTTTGTTAATTGCGTGGACTGCTTCTTCGGTTGCAGTCTCTTGAATGTTTATCCTACTTTTATTTTTCAGCCATTAACTTTTTTCTTGCGGTATTTAACTCCATCTGTAAAGAGATGGAAATACACCGCACACACACACGCGTACACACTGAAGACATCTCATGGAATATATCAATGATCACTGGTGGAGGATGTGCTGGTATATATGAGACTGAATGTGAGTGAAGCAAATAAATAAGTGAACATTTATTGTGTATCGCGGTAAACAAAATGCACACCTATACATATGGGTCTCTAGAACGGAACAGGAGAAAATGTAATGATTGAAATTCCTTTTTTTTTGTTTGTTTTTATGAGAATATAATGGAAGTGAAATACCGCTTTTCTTTTTTACGTTGGGTTAACCTTTCTGTTGATTTATCACACGCTACTGCTTGAGTGGCAGTGCCATCTCCCGAGTC